>MU118058.1:0-46945 GCA_014904855.1 Thelephora ganbajun
GCCCTAGCGCGCTCGACTCGTGTCAGCTAGCGACCCGTCCAGGCCCGCGTGCACCTCGTCGTAGTTTAGTTAGTCCCAGGGCCGGTGGCCCTGACATGGGGGAGATGCAGGTGCGAATGATGGAGTTGGAGCTCGCTTGGGAGCGGCAAGATCAGCCGTTGTCGTCTGGGTATGTCTCCATGGAGGATGCAGGTGAGGAGGGTGATGTGATGGTTGGGGAGAAAATGGGGGAGGAGGAGGTGGAGATGAATGAGGAGGGATTGTGGTCCCCCAATTCTTCTGATTGTGCTGTCCTCGCCCTTGTCCCAGATGCCTCTGCTTTCCCTACTCAGTAGTAGGGAATCCCCTCAATATTATCTTCTTGCCTTCCATGCTTTTGCTGTACGTGTGAGATGGTTTAAGAATTCGTGTATATTGGCAGCCATAAGGGGGTATACAAGAACAGCGCAATGACAATCCTCAGTATGTCACAATCTGCCTTCCTCCTACTCAATGGTTTCACCATTTCACATCGTGATATCGGTCATCCTCGACCCATTTGTTCCCCCCTTGGTATCAATCTTACTCACTTTGTGATGTCCGGGACTCGCTCCCAATGGTATTACCCTCGCTTCCCTTCTGCCCTTTTTACCGACTCTATCTGGGTTGCCGTGATGTCATCCTTCAAGAGCAATGTCGTGAGGGGAGTGGCTGCTCCAATGGGGTCTGACCTGACCCTGACAGATCTCCTGTCTATTGGCCTGGTCAATTGGGAGGGAGCTAACCTGGGTGTGGATTGTGCGCAGGATGGGATGTGCTATGCCACAACAGTCACGGAGCGACTGTTGTCCCGCCTTGAGATTGTGGAAGGCCAGGTAGGTTTTCATTTTTGTACTTGAATATGCCTTGGCTGACATTCTTCAGGTTACTACCCAGGCCAACGCCTTACAACTCCAGGTATCGGGGTTGGACTCCCTCTTGAACCAGAGGTCCAAAGATCACTGCTTCCTATTGGCACAGGCTGCCACTTTGGAGCAAGAGGTAGAGGTGTTGATGCAGACAGTGGCTCAGCTGGAAGGGGAGTTCGGCATTCTTCTGGCACGGGTTGAGGCGTTGGAGTGGACAACTCCCTCAGCCTACCTATCAGTAGAGGATTTGTTTTGCCAGGGTGCAGGAGGGGAAGTTGAGGAGATGGACTCGGATGCGGCGTGGGAGTTGGGACTTCATCCTGACTTTAGTGCCCTGGTGGACAGGCCAGATCCTGTAGATACAAGTGCTCCTCTCTTCCCTTAGTTGTCTCGTTTGGGGGCCTCTCACAATAATACCTTTGTTTGTTTTTGTGTTTTCTTAAGCGTTTTGTGTGCGAAACAAGGGTATATTGAGGGTACAACGAAAGCAGGGAGAAGCGCAATGACACAAATGTACAGTCAACTTCACTCTGGAATTGCTCCTCCCCAGAAGCTGTTCGCCTCCCCACCAAGTGAAGAGTGGCCTACCGGACAGTGTGATACAGCATTGTTCACACAGGATGCCACTGCTGGGCCTCTCCACCCTCCCCCTGGTTTGAATGGTGAGTGGTCTTGCCATATTCAGTTTGAATAACACTGATCTGTGGCTAGGGTTTTTCATAGGCCAAATCTGCACGATTTTCCACCCCCTATGGGACCTTCCAACAAAGCTACCACTCTACCTTGCCTACATTGAATGGTTCAACATTGTTCCTCAAACACATCTTCCGAGAGGCCAAAGATTGGCTCCTGATCTGATCTGGGGGATGTATGTTCTACGTCGGGCATATAGGAGCGATGGTTTACCGATGGGTGCAGTTGTCCCATTATACCACCTTCATCGACCCATTCAGTTGATTCCTAAGTTTGGGGGGAGTGCCAACCCCACTCTCACCTCTCGAACAAGTTTCGACACTTCCTGTGACTTTTATCTAAACCACTGCTTCGACAAGGAAGATTTTTTTTATATGAGAGATAGCTTAGCTACCTAGTTGTTACCTTGTACTCTTGCTCACCAATGCAGGGCATTTACGCTGCCAAGTTCTTCAACATCTCTAGGAGTATTCTGTATACAGTACAGCGAGAATGGTATTATGGCCATATGCAATGGTGGCAATCGTGGGAAAGGAAGGATATCCCAAGATGTCGAGTGTCGAAGTACACGTGATCCACGCACATCACAGAACTAGAACACGAAACCAGCCTTGAGAAGCTGGTACGTGCCGGTACCCGACAGTACCCGAGTAGACACCTGGGCGATTTTGCTGATGATGTCCAAGCAAACATAAATATACGATTGGTCGATCAGATGGTGAAATGCTCGATAGGATCATCAGTTTCCAACACCGGATACGCAGGCCTTTGCCATGTCAAATCCACATACACCCACGACTCTGCCAGGGGACTGCGCACATGCAATGTCATTGGTAGTTTACCAGGTTCTGACAGGGGTTTGTTGATATTGAATGGTATGAGGCACGCACCAATGCAAACATTTTGTACCCTTTATCTGGCTTACAGCCGTTCCGGAAAACCTTGTCCTCGACGTCTTTTTTTCATTGACGTTGACAGGTCCTAGCAATAGGAGGAATGTCAAAAATGTAAGGCACTTGTAACCACCCGGATTTTTGTCCGATCTCGTCGGATTCCCTTGAGTGTGTAGTGTCCGTGTGTAGTTGGGGGGTACAAACCCTTTGGAGAGAAGTTTTCTTGTGCTGCCCGCCCCGCCCATCGGTGGTATATCGTAAGATCAGCGAAGATCTCGAGAATCGTGCAATTATCCTGCATTACCAGAGTCTCATCGATGCATCCCAGACGACGTATCTAAGCTACTTGAGACCTCCGATCGAGGCATATCTAGGTGGAGAAGTAACCAGACAACGCACGGGTCCGTCATACCCTCTCCCACATACCGACCTGGTCGTTCACAAATCCTCAATACTGGACATCTCCTGTGAAAAATCGTCAGAATAGTAGACTGGGGGAGCTGCGGTGGTATAACCGAATGATCAAAGAAGCGGGTGAGGAACGGTTGGGGTGTATCTTCCCTCACCTGAGCGTGCAGAACCTTGTGAATGTGCCCAGTGATCGGTTGGCCTAGACATGATGATAAGCTCACACGTAGCCATTGATGGATTCAATGATGAGAGTAACATACGAACGATTCAATCTTGAGTTCCTCCACACTGGAGCTGTTGGGTGTGTTGAGTTCGTTCAGACTAGCATGATAATAATCCATAAGTTCATGAATCACTAAAGATGGCGTTGGGGGGGGAAGAGAGGCGTAGTATATTTTCTTTTCCTCGTTGCTACTACTGTCTGTTTACTACGCACTCAAAGGAATCCGAGGATATCGGACGGAAATCCGAGCGGCTGCAGGTTCCTTACATTTGACATTCCTCCTATTGCTAGGACAAGGCGGAGTCGTGGCTACAACGCTTTGAATATAGGACCTTGCATAACCTTCCGGTTTACTCGGATCTATGTATTTCATGCGGCCAATTAGGTCGGCTCGATTGAATTAAATCGTCCTGCTTACAGCGTGTTGAACACGCGCCTCGTCTTTGACAAGTGACAGTTCTATGACAATTCCCATACTTGTATGGTGGATGGAGTGAGATGATGCACAGCCTCGGGCATAGGATATAAGGCACAGATACTCACTGCCCTTCGCGTGCCCAACAGCCTCTTATCTTCCCCTCTAACCTGCAAGGTCTCACAATGGCTTCCGAGCAACGAGGATGGATGACGTACAAACAGTAAGTCTTCCTACCCCGTAGTACTTCCTGAGGTACTAACGACCGGCTCATAGGCAAATGGGTCTACTTGGTCATGGAGATGCTTTGTGGTGCGCTTTCCCTCTCATCACGATGACCTGCACCCCACGAAACCGCAAACACCTCAGGGAACCAGCACCAATTTACAGTTACAAGCGCGTCAAGCTTGGCGATGTGGGGTACATTCGTCGCGGTCGCTTCCACTTGTTGTTCTCCGCAGGCTATCCACTGGGATTGCGTCAACTGGGCGTCGACGTTCCCATCACCTTCGAGCAGTTGGATATCGGCCATATCATATCCAGTCAACCTCGGTCACCCGGTTACGTTTGCACGAGCACCGTCAGGGAAACTGGGGCCGGCCTGGGCGCCTCATTTAGCATGACTTCGTAAAGCTCAATGAATTTCATCTCCGCTGTATTTCTCATCGTCGCCCTAGATCCTTGGAACCCGGCGCCAGATTCTCGTTCGAACTCACCAAGAAACAAGGGGCAGCATTAATCACAAAGTACCCCACTTATCGGGAGGACATTGAACTCGAGTCCGCTTTTGAAGAGTACACGCGGCACCACTATGATTCCTGGGTGAAATTCGCCCGTGATGCGCAACATGGCAATGATATCAAACCTGTCCTCGTCACCGGCGTTGACGTGACAAGAGATTTCGCGATGATAGCTTACTCGAACAATAGCACCCACCTTTCGTCCGAGTTCGTCACTTCCATCCCCCCTGTCGCCCCCGCATCCACTTCCGTTTGGGGAGCATGGTACACTCAAGGGTTGGTTCACACCAACTGTGGCCCACAACTGTGCAGCCCCCCATCGTCCTCTGGCGCGTCGAACTTCAATTCCTTCGATAACGATCAAGTTGATGCTTCTCCAAGCCAGTACAGTCAATGCGTGTTTGTCCGGTATTATACCATGCGTCGAAGGGCGGGAATGTTTCCCAGGATCATCAAGGCAGCAGCAGGTCCGCACGATTATGGCCCAGGAAGCAACTACAACGAGACTTTCCCAGAGCTAATGGTGCAATCGGATACGGATTCCGACGCGGGGTCTGGCAGGAGCAGCAATTCCACAACGAACTATTCCAGCTTAGTCACCGGCCACGAATCAGAGCTCAAAGTATTCCGCAATGCTTCCTCGGTATGTTGGCTTTCATTCCTCCCTCCCGTTGCCAGTTCTCACTCTCTCTATTCAGGAGGGGGAAGACCCTTTCGATATCATTGCAGAATACATCTTCAAAGTGAGATCTTCCGGCCGATGCTGACTGATCACCTGGATCACTAAAAACTCTTGTCGACAGAACTCAAAAGCTGAAGCTGTGTTAATCCACCATCGTGACATTGCCCAGATGCGAGAGGTATGATCCACGATTATCTCACGAATCACAGGAATTCATTCGCAAACAGGGGATGCCCGAAGCCGAAATGTCAGAGCTTCTTTCCGAGCGTCAGCCGCTTATTGTGGTGGACAGTGTTGGAGGTCGGTTCCCACAAGTTCTATACTTCACTGAGAATTCACATTCATTCGGGCAGTGGGAAGGCTGGTTCACCAAACGCATCAGCAACTGACAGTGACCCTCCCTGGGACAACTAGTCCCTCCTCCTCGGGTCAACATCACAACTTCAGCCGTGAGATGGGCATTCATTTCCCCTCCTCCGTTTCGGAAGAAATTCCCGCGCAGATCGTGGACCGAGCCCAGATCATAAGTGTCCACTTTCCTTACAAAATTACGCTACCGTTGACTGTATCCGCTAATAAGAGCGCGGCCCACTTTACGACCTTACGACCCTCTCGATTTCGCCTCCAATGGACACCATCATCGACCTCATTCGCCGCGACGGGCGGTCAGCTCAGGTTCTCAATCCGGGCAATCTCCGTTCTCCCACCCCAACTGGCCATGATCGATGACTTGCGGATATCTACGCTCTGGGTATGGTGATATATGAAGTACTAACAGGATTGGACCCGTTTTACGACCGAAGTTTTGGGACGATTCAACTTACGTGCCGTGTGGTAGGTAGGGTACGACCGACCAAACCAAGTAACGTAGAGGATCGGGTTTAGAAGTGGGAGTTGGGATTTGGCGATGGAATGTTGGTGATTGGATCAAGAGTAGGAACAACGATCGAACGGGTACTTGCGCACTTGAAACGCGTTTCTGCGCCCTCGTCGGTCCCTGGTTCCCGGATCCCGCCTCCTGGCAGCCTCATAAATGCTGGCAGTGCTTGTTAGGGAGCACTTGTATGGGAGGCAAGCCACTGCAACGGTACAAGTTGCCCGAACATTTCCTGCTTTGCGTCCGAACCAGGTCGTGGGCGATCGATGCCGGTGAGTTCGCGACTCAAGTACTCAAGTACTCATTCATCACAACTGAAAGTTATGGTTCCCCTCCCAAAGGAGACGATTGAAACTTGTTCACAGCCTGCGTTAGCAAAACCATCGAATAGCTACGGTGTTGAGGTGGCGTTAACCATTTCTCCAATGTCTGGAATGTTCGGAAACTGCGGTATTTTGTTTGTGTCTGAACGGAACCGTTCGGGATTTACTGATCACAGAGAATTTGAACTTAGCGGATGTGGCGTGTCGTTTTCGTTCCATCCCACAAAGTCCCCAAACCGAAGGGGGGGACCCTAAGCACTACGTGTTCTTGTTCGGTGTGGATGCTTGTTCGCAGTCCAATGTGTGTCTCAACTTCTTTCTTGCATTGTGTTGATTATCCGTGGGGTTCTGTGGCTAGCCTAACGTCTAACCTTCAACGTTCAACGCCTGTGGTCCATCCCTTTACCTCATGCCCACCGCTTCGCCCATTTACGGGCGCACCGACCACCCCTTGACATGGTCCTAGGTTCCCCGGCTCTGCAATACGTCCCCGCCTCGGTTTCATTGGCAACTTCCTACCTGCACGCACTTCACTGGCCCCCTCTCCTTGACAACATCAAATATCTCTCTCGTTCTCCAACAATGATCACTCCAACGAGATGACGGACCTCAGGATCTTCCCCAGCAAACACACCATTCCACTCGGTTATGAGAACGACAATGCAAAGGTTATCTCTTCCGTCATGTCACCAGGGATGCAAATATCAGGCGACAGTGGGTGACTGTCCCTAGGGCTACAACCGCGTGTGGATCATGAATAAACGAATATTCGAGGACTTTTAGGGAGCGCGGAGGGACCCCAACCGCTCTGGAGGGTCATGAGCAGCGCGAAACTTGGCTACTTGGATCCTTCTACGATGTTTAGAGATATATACATCCATCATAGAAGGGTGCCAATAGCCGAGATCCACGCCACCGACCCAACAAACGGTTGGGGTCTCTGTACCTTCCTTAAAAGTCCCTGGGCGTTTGTCTAGACTCACGTGTACACGGTGCAGCCTTATGGACAGTCACTCACTGTGGAAATGTTTGCCTGCCCATGTATATCTCCAAAACACGTACTTCCCTCATTTTATAGCCTTTGTAGTTTGCAGAACTATACTTCCCACTTGAATATACTTGTTTTTAAATGCATTTGGATGATAAGTACAAAAGGAAGATTGCCTACAGTCATGCTAGCGAGAACCTACAAATATCCTACAGATTGGCTAGCCGTAACTATTGCGGCGCTGTGGACGTAGCTATGACCATAGGAGGAGTGCTGCTCGCGTAGCTATGGACTCCGATCGAATAGTTCCGGTTAGGGCTCGCCTAGTGTCGGGCAGCGTCGCATAATCGCTATGATTTTTCCAGATGCCCCGAGTGTCGCAGACATAGCGCAGTATCTCCTCCCTGACAACACTCCAAGCCAAATTATTTGCCCACCCGTCAACGAATGGCCTCGGTAGGTTCCAACAGACAACTTGCACGTACCCTCCAAGAAGGGACAGAGAGCGCAAAAAATGGAGACGGCGAAGATCGAATTCGCGACCTCACGCAAACTGATCCAAATTGATGCGAAGCGCGCGCTCTACCAACTGAGCTACGTCCCCTTTGACACAGTTGTCCCCTTAACGTTCATAGAGCTCTTAGGGCGACACAACTCCAGGTTTGCGGAATCATAATGTTACAACGTCGTAATACACGTTTCTATTCGTTGAAGTATTCAGTCTGACGTGGAGCCGTTCCTTCTCCGCGGTTCTTGGGTGCCTTTACGATCAAGTCCGCTTGTTGCCTGAATGACAGGATTAAGGTAAGGAAGGGCTGACAACGGTCAAAGGACTTACAGTCTCATTCTCAACAGTAACTTCCTGTTAGCCGCCTGCATCTCCTTGCCAGACCGCAGTGCACGAGCAAATAGTTCTGACCGAGCGTCCGCTTCCTTTGCTTTTAGAATCTGTTGTAACCAGTCAGTTCGTGTACTGGGATTAAGCGTAGAGGCCCACCTTATTCTGACTGTCGACTCGCCCGCGAATCTCCCCAGCTTGTATTAGACTAACCACTTGCTCCTCCACTTGCTGAACAGTCCAACCAAAGGCGGTTGCCATCCGCTCGAGTTTGATTGACGAGAATGGCTGGAAGTACAGAACCAGTGCGCGACTTTTGATCAGGTCGGTGAGGTTCTTAATGTGCTGACCGAAATGAATATCGACGAGATGTCTTGCCTATGGGTGGGGTGAGTGCATCGGTCTAAAGTAGTAACGACGGGACTTACCGAATATCTTTCGAGGAGATCAAGAACGGTGCTGAATTTACTCGCCATGTACGCTTCCACGAGTTCTCTAACATATGGCTCGTACTCAATATATATCGAGAAGGATTCGTTTTCCAACAATTGCGATTTGATCGCCGAACGCGAGAGGCTGGCAAGCGCACAAAGAGTTCCAGCGATACCAATATCGCCCGGGGCAATGAGCTATTTGAACGTGAGAACGATCAGGGGGATACAAGTACGCGAGAGAAAGTCATACCTTCCCGACCCACTCGCCTAGTTCCTTGACCGGTCCAAGCTTCAGAAAGAGATTCGCCGCCTTCTCATAGTTCCCTTGTCCAAGGTGAGCAAGGGCGCTTGCAAAATCAAGTTTCGTTTGCCATTTGGCCCTCTCCTGGCTCTTTTTGGCTGGTCCTGTACCTGGAATAACGGGAGTTGTACTTGCTGATGCAGCGTTTGATGCAGCATCAAGCGCGGTGTCTGCTTTGAAGACATACGTCGAAATGTGAGAGTAGTTGCCTTGCAGTATAAGGAGCTAGATCAAATTTTGTGAGTGCTGTGTAGATTGAGTGTCGAACAGAGAATATTCAACCTCCAAGATTGCAATGCACATATCGACAACATGTTGGCTAGTTGTGCATGATTCCCGGATCTTTGTGAAGTGTTTGAGAGCACCGGTGTAATCTCCAACGGATAGGTAAAATTGACCAAGATCTCGGTGAGCCATCTGGGACAATGCATCATCAGCGGATGTGAATCCCCCAGTAGTAGTGGAACGCACTCGTATGCTCTCCTTAATCATGTTACTCGTGTATGTTTTCAATTCCACCTCAAGCCTTGTCTTTTCAGCAAGATTTTTCGACGTCCATTCATCGTACCACACTTGATCCAGGGGCGCGACCTCGGCCGCAGGGGGCAATTGCGCATTTACCGCCATCACATCGTAGGCACCAGCGATGTTCCGGTACAGATCGACGTCTCTGGTCTTGAAGATATGTTGTACAGCAAGTTGCAGAGCTGGGACCGCCAGTTGAGGACATATGTTGATGATATACACGAGACGATCCACAGCCGTCCTGCCTGTTCTCCGTTATCAGTCGTTGGGCGCCGGTGCTTGGAGATCGTCATACCGGTGTAGCTTGATGAGTACGCCTCGATGTCAAATGGGTGATTGTTATCGACCAAAATAACTGGCGTCGAGATGCCTCTAGTCGTCCCCCTCAGGTTCTGGTTGTTGTCCTCGTCGATGTCCATGGTGAGAGACAAGTAGTCACGTGTGCAGAGCGCGTCTTTCACTCGAACCGCGTGCCTGTGTTCAACATTTCCCCGCGTCCCTCTACGATGACCATTGACTCGAGCTATGTCGGCCGCTACGGCACACTCAGTCTCATGAAGAAGGATGGCTCAAATATTCCCATCGCACACTACCCTATTGACGACGAAGAAATCACTATTGGACGGGACCCGAACTGTAGCGTTCGGTTATACTACCACACGATCAGCAAGCTGCATTGCAAAGTGACATTCGAAGATGCCAAGGTAAGAACTTGGAGTATGATACTGTTGCGTCCTGCTCAAACCATTCTAGGCATTCTTGACTGTCTACGGAACCTCTGGCCTTGTGGCAGACGGTTTTCCTCTGTTCCCGACCGCTACCGGTCCAACAACCGTACCACTCGGTAACAATACCGAGATTGAAATCCAGCACAAACGATTCATCTTTACATACCCACCGAAAGACCTTCGAGCTATGATTCTGGCTACACCAGAACCAGACCGAAATGGCAACAGGAGAAAGACTCTGCGGATGTCCATGATCGCTAGCGCAATGGTTTTCACCCCAAGACCCAGTCAAGATCCTCGGGAAAACCTGCGTACTCTCCAGAGCCCGCTTAAGCCAAACTACTCTAGTCCCCTCAAACCAACCTTCAGCGAAGAGCCAGAGGAGGAAGAAATTGTCCTCGTCGAGAGCAATCATCCTAACGTGGTTCAAGACGATGAGGATAACCTCGTCATCCTCGAAAGTGTGCAGGCACCGAAGCCACTAGAGAGCCCCAGACGACTTGTTCAATTCACGCCACAACCGCATCAATACCACACCCCTCGCAGGAATCCATGTAATTCACTCCATCGCGCTGTCCTCATCAGGTCCGCCCAGAGGACTGCTATGAAAGTCGAGGTGGAGCTGGAGGAGGAACAAGAAGAGATGGAGGTTGAGGATGTGGTCACGGAGTTGGAGGAAACCAACCTGGATGATAACTCTCCTGAAGAGGTACGAACGCGGTCAGTTTATCCTCACCCAAGCTAACATCAATTGTAGGGTGACGGCGAAGACGACGTTATGGAAGACGATGTCCCGGAGGAGGAGGAAACAGGCGAACAGCCAGAAGATCAAGAGGTGAACGAGGAACAGGAAGAGGATGATGTTCCTCGACCGCTCGGCCCCTTCATGACTCCCCAACCTTCTACCGTGCGTGCCTCGAGTGTCCTCAGCAACCAGTCAGGCTACTCTGTTCAGGGTCCTCAGCGTATTCGCATAATGCAACCATGGAGGGTAAAAGACATTGTAGTCCCCCAACCCTCAATGACTGGCGTGAAGAAGGAAGACCCGGAATCAAAGGAACATATTTCTGAGGAAGAGCGAAGCGTGAGTTTATTTGTCGTATTCTACCATCCGCATTCAATTGATTTTCCGTTGAACCGACAGGCCATACGAGCGAGACGGAAGTCAGCGTTCATGGTACCCGACCCTGCAGACTCCCAAATACCTGGTTCTCGGCGTATGTCGACGATTCCCCGGCCTCCCCCCACCACTGCTCCCTCCGTCCCTCCATCCTCCAAGAAACCCTTCATCAAACCAGACCCCAACCCACCGGAAGAAGAGGAAGACACAGAAGTCCTTCTCGAAAAAGTCAAAGCAAAGATTGAGGACCTCAGACGTCGACAGAGCATCGGACTTGGCCCCCCTCCATTGGAACGCCAACGGTCTCGCAGTCCAGCAAAACAAGATGCGGAGTCGCTGTTCTGGGGATCTGATAGTGTCGCTAGCGCGAGGATCGATCAAACGGGTGAAAAGGGTAATGTCGGTGCGAACCATTCCCATACACAGGATGAAGACGAGGACATGGATGATGATGAGGCTGAGGAACAGGAAGTTATCCGACAGACAACCCCGGATAGATCTTGGAATCCGTCCAAAACCAAACTTCCCCCGAAAACCCCAAGAATGGACGGAATGAAGGGGTTGTTTGCGGATCCGAAAGCGGAACTGTCCACACCTGCTATGGGTGGCATCAAACAATTGTTCAACGAACCTGTCCAGCCTCGAACCCCAGTCTACGGTGGAGTCAGGGACATATTCAAGACTACCGTTGCTCCGGTTGTGCCGGGGACTCCAGTTCTTGAAGGCGTGGGTGACTTGCTTAAGACTCCTGTTGCTTATGACAAGCAGCAGCCACCGGAAGAAGCAACAGACGCGACGGTCGACACTACCACACCCGATTCAGAAGTGATCATACCTGGAACCAAGGCGGCTGAGGCAGTGCGGAGAAGAAAGGCTGTAGCTGTGGCGAAGAAGCCAACCGAGGAGTCCATCCAACCCATGATTGGTACGCAACCATTGAAAATAGGGAGACCGAAGAAGACGCTTAAGGTAAATAACTCCTATGATTCCATTGTAATCGCCAATGTTAACAAGCTACCCCAGGAAGCAGCTTCGTTGCCGAAACCCGCTCGAACAAAGAAGACCACCGAGGCCGTAAGTTCTTCAGCTCTGGGTGTTCTAAACACCATCATGACCACTCTTGCGAATTCATAGGGCCCCAGCAAGCCCGTTCCTACCTCTGAACCGGCTCGAAGAACGCGAGCTGCCACAGCCGAGGGCGATGCTGAGGAACAATCCCAACCACCGCAAACCACAGACACTACTGGAAGTAAAGTTGTACGCCGGACCCGTAGGACACCGGATGTCCCTTCAAATCCACCTCCCGTCCGGATGACCCGTGGGCGAACCACGCCTACGCCTACGGAAGAGGTTGAGGCCATCGCCACGACGACAAAGAAACCGAGCTCTTCGTCTAACTCGAGGACAACCCCCAGGAGGGGAACACGAAACACACCCGTCCCGGAGGATGATCAGTCCGGGCCTGCTCCAGCTCTCAAGAAATCTACTCGAGGGAAACGCGTCGAGACAATCAAAGAGGAGGGAGACGATGACACCATTCCACCTCAGACTACCGCACAGAAAGGGACACTAACGAAGAAGTCTCAGCTTCTAACCCGGTCGCGAACTACTGTGACCGAAAAAGACACCCCTACCGAGAAGGAGAACGAACCAAGTGATTCCGGTGACAGTTCTCAAAGTCGAGGCGCACCCCCGACAAGGACGAGGAGGACAGTGACCAAGGCTCCCGCGGCCAAGGAAGATGTCAAAGAACCGAAGGCCACGACTACCAGAGCCGCAAGAGTTACAAGGAATAAGAAGTGACAATGGTACGTAACTATGAAGATATATAGATAATGTAATATGTCGAGTTCTATTTTGATTGCTGTGTTATACCGACGATGATACCGCTTGGTTGATACCAATAAATCGTATTTTTCGTAAATCCGTTACCCGCTAGATTAAGCACAGACTGCCTCCAGTCAGATCTATCCTCAATTATACATCCGAAACTGCAATGAACCATGTGCGAGCGGCCAGGACTGCGATAAGGTGTAAGCGTGGGAGAAACGAACACCTCAGGTCACAACGGTTAACAGACCACAGGGACTGCAGAACCGTCCAGTCCATTCAATCACCCCGTCGTACTCGTGAGAATCGATAATCTCCGAGTCCCCTACACGCGGGGACATTTCTTATAGTCATCCAGCTGATCACCGCTATCCTCGCGTGGTAACGCGCGTCACTATCATCCCCGATGTAGATACGGCGATGTCTATCAGCTTGGTACTGAATATAGTTTGCCTCACGGTTTGTGCCCCACCTGCGCGTGTCGAGGCATCTGGACAAGATATATCTATGAGAAGTCTCACACCAGCCTCCTGTAACCCCCGCTCATCTTGACAATGCCTTCGACAACTCTCCCCGGTAGGTCGACTCTCCAACTCACGAGGATCTCGTCTGATTACGAACAGATCCGGATAGTATCTCGTGGCAACAGCTCTTGACTGTTGATCCAAGCTCGGGTCAATTCCTCGAGCTCGCGAAGACGCTTCTATCCTCCGACAAGCACAGGAAATTCAACGTTTCTCGTTTTACTCAGAAGGAGGCTACACAACTTCTTGATGTTATCGATGTCGGGGTAAGGCAAGATCACTGAGATACGCTGGCACCTAATCTGTCCTGGTTCCAGATCCTGCGGAACGAGACGCTTCCGAACAATCTTAAGAGCGTAGCCTTTGGTATCCTTCGTCGACTATCTGGGAAGTTCAGGAGATTGCCTCAATCCTACCTAATCGAGGAAGGATTATCAACGGAGGGAAAAATCCCTTTCTGTACACGTGGCTTTACCACCCTCTGGAAGGGCCGGCTGGACGGCAACCTCGTTGCAATCAAGATGCTAAGGCTCGGTCCGGAAGACGACAAGGATAAGATTGCATCGGTGAGTAGAACAACGAAAGATCTCCCCAGGTACTGACCTTAACGACTCCATGTCATGCAGAGGTTTTGCAAGGAAGTTCTGCTGTGGCCACGCCTCCATCACTCAAATGTACTCCCCGTCTATGGTGTCTCGATGTCTACATTCCCACTCTGCATAGTCTCACCATGGATGGAGAACGGAAACATCCTTGATTACACTCGGCAGCATCCAGAAGTAAATCGGATGAGTTTGGTCAGTCTCAAACCTACACTTCGAGGAGACTGGCCTTTGACACTGCGCCTCAGTTGGTGGACGTAGCCAACGGTTTGCGGTATTTGCATAGGATCGATCAAATACACGGGAACATTCGAGGGGTGAGCTTTCGTCGTACCAGGAGGCAGACACGTTGTACTGAGTACACCCCAGGCTAATATATTAATGAGCAACGAGAAACCACCGCGTGCTCGCCTCACAGATTTCGGGTTGAACGCTATCATGTTCGATGCTTTCTCAATGTCCAGGACTTCTGTCAATTGGACAGCTCCAGAAATATTTGCTCCTGGAGGATTTGACTTCAGACCGACGTACGCAAGCGACGTCTATGCTCTCGGAATGGTCATATATGAGGTAAACTGCCCCGCCTGCGATTTCGCCTGATGCTGACCCTAATGTGCCTTTGGTAGGTGCTCACCGGACGCTCCCCATTTTACAAACGCGGCAAGTCGGAATTAGCATATCAAGTTGTCCAGGAGAACATGCGACCGCTTCGTCCACAGGACTCCGAGAGGTTGGGGATCACAGATTCAGTATGGGACACGATGGTAACCTGCTGGGACAAGAAGGTTTCTGCGAGACTCCAGATTGAGAGCGTCATCGCATGTTTGACGAAGGCCGCGAGGGTCTGGGTTGCGGAAGTTCCGGTGTTCTTGCTTGCGAGCGAAGCTGGAATCGCGCAGGTCATGGGTTTGAAGGGCGAAGAGGCGCAGAACTTTGTGGACAAACTCTATAAGGTTACCTGGTTCAAACTGTGGTATTGACTTTCGATGCTGACGTTCAGGGGCAGACTTTGGCCTCAACCGAGATTAATTCACCATCCGGCAAGACATACCTTACTCGGTTGAAGGCATTATGTGAAGCCTCAGGGGTGCTTCCCACATCGCTGGTGCTTTCTGGGGAGCTCGTCAACCTCGGGGCAAAAACCTTGAACTCTAGTAATTCAGCAAACATCCACAAAGCAACTTACCAAGGTCGTGCGGTTGTTGTCAAGGCTTTGAAGGCACGCCGCATGCAATCATCAGACAGTATGCACAAGGTAAGAACACCGCGGTTTGGATTCACCGTCAGTTATACTCACAAGGTTTCCTAGCGGTTGGTCAAGGAAGCGGTCGGGTGGGCATGGCTCCGACACGAGAATATCCTGCCGTTCATTGGGATCGCGACGCAGCCAATCCGGTTTTCGATGGTCTCTGAATGGATGCCCAATGGTGATATCATGAGTTTCATCGCACATAATCCCAATCAGAACCTATTCCCTCTCGTGGGTCGAGTCTAGCTCGTGGGATCACCTCGAGTTTTAACATCACCCTTTGTAGCTTATCGACACAGCAGTCGGGTTACAATACCTGCATCGGAACGATTTCGTTCACGGGAACCTGAAAGGGGTAATGAAATTTGATTTCCCTGAGCGTAAAAAACAACTGATATCTGATGACCCGCCTTCGCTTTAGGCAAATATCCTAGTTGATGAAAACTTCCGTGCTCGATTGGCTGATTTTGGCCGAGTAAGGATCATCGATGATGACGCTTTGGAGGATCAGACGAAGCCTTCAACGGGTGTCGAGCGAGATAACAAGATCGGAGAAGCTGGGGACTCCGTCCGGTGGAGTGCTCCAGAAATCATGGACCCGGATAGATTTGGATTTACGAAGAACCTTGTGGCGAAACTCCCTTCGAAATCTACTGATATATACGCGCTTGGAATGACTATTCTCGAGGTAACTTTCGTTTATTTTCGAGCGACCCTGGTCGACATGACCTCATATCTGACCTCTCTCTACAGGTACCCACCGGGCGTCCTCCATTTGGCAAAGCCTCTGACGGAAGCATCGTGAAGAAGGTAATTGACGGGGCCCGTCCAGACAGACCCAACGCCGCTGGGTTCACTGATGGGTTATGGAACCTGCTGCAACTCAGTTGGTCGGAGGAGTATGAGAGTCGGGAGTCAAAGCGACCATCTATTGCTTTGATTCTAGAACAACTACAGAAGAATTCCTCGGACTGGTTCTCTCACGCTAGGGTTCCTTTCCCCACGGCCGACTCGAAACGGTTACCATTCAGTAAGCGGATATATGCCAGTTGTGCGTTCGGTCATGCACGAGTCCTGATGCCATTTGCTTCGTAGGGAACAGCCGGCCCAGTACAATAGTGACCGAGGCTACTATTGGAGACACAGAGCTCGGTGATCTGCTTGCGGATCTTGAAAGTAGCTTCCCACGTTAACGGTATAAACCATTCCGTTGACTGGGGTGTGTTCATTCAACCAGATGATTTGTGAAGACGAAGGACAAAGCGACGTTCTGTTATGCGTACAGGAATTCCTACCTCTTTCTACATATGAATTTGTACATTTCTGGCGTATACATATCACATTTTTACAGACAACATCTCGACAAGCAGATAAAATACAGATACAAGGTGTGAATCAGATCCAAGCTAGAATGTCTTCTTTTACCAATTGATTGTAAACTTCCAATGCTTCATCTTCGTCGTCGTCGTCGTCGTAATTGGGGTCATCCATTTTTAGGATAAGGATCCCATATTGAGTGAATCCGTCCTGGCGGAGGAGTCGCCTAACCCGGTGTAACGTCTGGCACCCCAAATCTAATATGGGTATGGGTAGCTCGGCCGCCAAGTCGCCTCCGGCGTCATAAAACTCCGGTGGGAGCAAAGCCCAAACTCCAGGCTGATCGTGCCCGTCCTCCCTAAGGATCCTCACGATCCTTTCCAATGTCCGCTGACTCGGCTTTCGTGGGTGTCGTGCCTCATCCTTGGGTATTATCCCCCGCTCCTGCTGACTAGCGGTATCCTTGTCATCCCCCAAAACGAGGTCGATCGGTTCAGAAGCTAATCGAGGAGTCGGCGTCGTGGGATTCACGACGGTGCTCGAGGTGCTGGTGCTGAGGAAAGACGAGACCGGGGTATTGTAGGGATCGTTCGGTGAGGTCTTTGGATTGAGTGTGCCTTTTGTGTACCGAGTTGGTGGTTTGAATTTGCTGAATGGCGTTGTTAGCGATGGAGCGGGTCGATCTGATTTTACCGGTTAGATGTTTGTGTGTAGCGTCACCTGAAAGAACGTACATGGGTGGTATCGCGAGTTTTTGGAAGGTGTAATAGGTGAAGGTGTCGGGGTGGGGTTTGGGAGTTGAGGTTGAGAGTTGTCAACCTCAGTAGTTTCGTCCTCCACTCCACCATCACCTACGGGATCTGTCATTACCAGACGACAAGTACATCAAGTGGAAATTGGACCTACTACTTCCCCACCAATCCCAATCCATCTCGATATCATCTCCAAGGACGATTTCCTCCATAGGAAACGGTCCCCGAAGATCTTCAACCTTGACCGCACTCGTGCTCGCTGCCACCGCGGCACTACCATACCCCTCCCCAGGATCACAATCGACAACAGCGGTTATCAGTGTAGGAGACGGCACCGATATGAACTGGGGCACGTTCCGGCACACCGTCCGGACAATCGTCCTCATGCTCGGTAGGTATATCGGATTAACTGGGTCCCTTTTCGGTGGAACAATAGAATCAGGATCGATGATCCGGTTGGTAGGCGCGACCCTTCGAATCCTCGGCAACCTCTCCCATTGCAACGAAAGCTTCGTGTCGGGCAGTTCACCCATAAAGAAAAAATCTCTCGGGGAGAACCACAGATACGCTTTATCCAGAAACGGATGCTTAGCGTTCATCTGCTGTATGGTTTCGCCAAAACATATTGAGGGGGGGGGATCCACAATTCGGTCACACGTAAAAAAAAAAAAAAAAGAGGTGAGGGAGAGTGATAAGATCGTTTCGTTTGAGTAATGAAAGAAAGAAGATGTGACAACGGGACAAGGATGGAGGTTGGTTTTCGAGAAGGAGAAAGAGTCGAATGAAACTCACCTCACGGACCGAACTCGCGCACCCTCCCCACCTCTCCCACTCCATTTCGTCGATCTTGAACCAAACGGATGGATCTCTGGCGTTCCAAGAGATCCACAAATCTCCAATGAACCCTAACTGCGGCACCGGCGCAATCCCAGCCCGAAACTCAAAATACCTCACAATCCACGAGTCCTCCGTCTCACCCCTCTCGAGATGAAACGGGACTCTCCGGAACCAATTCTTGACTTCCCTGCCGGGAGGCAGCCAGTCGTATGTCAAGGTTACTTTTCGATAGTAAACCTTTTCCGAGGTATATCTCTGAGCTTCTGCGGCGGGGTTCACATCAGTGTAGCACGGGTGGTAAGGCTTGGCCATCGGTCCATAGAGTGCTGATGGCCAAAGAGGCGGTGGATCGAGATATGGACGGGTAAAGAACAGTGGTGCGATCGGTTCAGTGAGGAATGAATTCCGCCGCGGACCAGGAAGTCTTTAACCCCGCGATCCCAGCGACCCGACAGTGGTGTCGAGTCCGCGAACAGCAAACATGGAGAAAGAGAGCAAAGGGAGTAGCTAACGCACGGGTGGTAAATAGACCAGAGCAAACTGAAGAAAATCGAAAACGAGAGCGTAAGGCGTCAGTCTTCAATCAGCTACGACCCCTCGTTTCCAAAATATTCCTCCACCAACGCATTCTTCCTCAAATCCAACAACACCTTCTCCATCTCCTCCACAGTCGGCATTTTCGGAGGCATCAACATCTCCGGCGTCAAAAACGGAATATACGCAGCCGCAGCACGAGCGTGTACCGCTGCCGGTGAGTCTCCGTTCACGTCTAAACCCGTCGTAGGTTGTGTCGAAGGCATGGCACCATCCTTCTTTGGTCGCTTTGAGGCTTCTTCTGGCGTAGACGATGTGTCACCATTGGTCATTTCTGTGTCTTCGTCAGGAGGGTGTTTGCGTTTCGGTTGCGTTGTGTCGTCTGCGCTCCCAGGTGGTGTTGACGAATCATTAACGTGTAGGATCCCTTGCCCTTGCTGAGGCCGTTGAAGTTTTGGTATCGGCTCATCAGTATCAAGCCCCAGTGATTCGCGCAAGTTCGTGTATGCCTCTGCCCAATCTATGCACGAGTATCCCTTAGCACTTCCTGATGATCGAGAAAGGACATATCGACCATCATACCTTGCTCTTCCGCCTGCATCTCATACTCCAACAGTTTACCGTCCGCTTCATCCAAGTCACCGTAGTATGCGGGACCATGGTTCAAGAACTTCTTGTAATAACTAGCCGCCAAACTCTCTTCTTCCTCGTCCTTCTTTTTGCTCGCAAAGAGCTCTTTGACACCCGGAAGCTCCTTTGCTCGTCCAAAGTACCTAGATAACCGAAAGACATCAGAGGTGGGATCTATGAAAGGTAATCCAAAATGAGGCAAACTGAACGCACTTGTATCCTTTCGTCCCAGGTACTTCCTTCCCATCCTCATCAATCATAGGCACATTTCTCCTATAATTCGCGCCTCCAAGGGCAACTATCTGATTCTCCCAATGCCGTTTCTCGCGTAACAACTTGTTGATATCGTCGTTCACGTCTCGTACTTCATAATCCGAGAGACCAGCTGTACACCAACCGAAAACGCCACGGAACGAGAACCAGTAAGCTTCAGAACACAAGAGCCACCACCCGTCGAATACAGAGGAACGGTAAACGATAAACGCACCGTCTTGGATCTTCGACACCTTCCTACTAATCTCTCTCAAAATCTCTCCTCTCCATCTCTCGCATTCCCTCAGACTCTTACACGCGCTGGCCATCTTCGGTCTCCTATCTGCTCTCGTACCTAGCCCAAGTTCGGCCGCTTGGGCCTCTCGGAACCGGTACAGCATAGATTGCGCCTTTTCCTCATTTCGAGCCTAACGAAAAAGACCGAGACGTGTCAGTGTCCCACACGAGAAATGACGCGCAAAACTCGGGCAAGCCGTACCATTTTTTGTAGGACAGTAACCCGAGTCCGTAGTGAGAGTTGAGAGTGAAGGGGAAGGTTGCCTTACGTAATCTCGAGACTCCGCGATCTCTGTAAGCGACGGGAGGGAACTATTGTTCTGATTAGCGCCAAAGAAAAACTACAAGTACCAACTTGAAAACCCTTCCAGCGTCCTACACTTTCCAATCCCAAAAGAGACCGAGAAAACGATCCACCAAAAGAAAGATATCCGAAGCAATCGAGATTAAAACAAACAACGCAACGTGGTGGGGAATGCTTATAGGTCACAGCTTGACAGGATTACAGGAAAAAAGAACCGCCAATACGTCAGCCTCTATCGAAACTGGGAGAAAAGAAGCAGGAGAGCGGAACGACCTAAATGGACGGAAAACGAGCGGGGTAAACGACAACTTTTCCTCAACACCAGCGAGGGGGGCGAGCAGAAAACGCGCATCTTTCGAAGCAGCCACCTGTGTAAGTGTCAAACAGAACAGGGGGGTCGTGTACTGTACAGGACAAGAAGAAAAGAGTGAGGGGCAGCGGGAGGAACAATTCCGGTAGCCAGGGCAGATTAAAGGTCGGCTATGGTTAGAAGTTCTCTGCAACAAAAAACAGAAAATCAGTACCCGCATATTCGCATCCGTATCCGGTCACGTAGACAACGCGCCGAAAAAAGTGTTCTCCAAATGGTTGATCGTATCTCGATCTCCGGGTGTGAACCTCAAGGACCGGCCGAATCCAGACCACCCGGAGACAGGAGTACGGAGAACAAAATGATGAAAGATAAATATCCGAAAATAAAACTCACCCTTTCCGAAGAAGAACCTGGTTCCACTGGGGGTGGAGTACTCGTTGCACTTGGTGTGCAAATCTTTCGAGATCGCGAGCGGGCCGCAGAAGAAGACACCAACATCGGAGTCGGGGTGTTTCTCAGCCAATGACGGGAACACGCGGTCCCAATTCGGTCGACCAAAATGCGTTGGGGCCCTGAGGGAAGTAATTGCGTCCTTTTCAGCTCCGACATCTTGAACCTAACGCAGGAGTGAGAAGAGCTTAAGAGCTGAGAGTTCAGAGATCGCGTACAATAATGTTGTTCATATCGTCTTCCTTAATCTTGGCGGTCAAGTAAATGTTGATCTCGATCCTGTTCTGCGTATCTTGTTCTTCAATGGCGTGCAAGAGAGAGTGAAACCATTCGGCACTCCCAAAGTCCCGGATGACCCAAGTAAAGTAGACTTTGGAGAGACGAGTAGGCTTAGAATCGTTGAAGTTGTTCATTCTGTACCAAATCGACTTGAGGATCCTGCAAAAACTCGGTGTTCAGCGATGCGTCCTCTGCAGGTTCAAGCTTGGAGCGGCTTACGAAGCAAACGGAGTGACCCCAATACCAGCACCAACCAAAAGCACCGTCTCATACTTGAGGAAATCCTCACTAGCACTTCCAAAAGGACCATCAACCATGACTCTGGGCAAGACGTTGCTAACAGGGGGGATAATGAGATCACCCTCCTTCTCGGTCTTGTCCTTAGAATCGAAATCACATCCGCACGCCTCGGCGAGAGCGCTAGTAAAGTCGCCAACAACCCTGATGTGTACGCTCAAGTAATCTTCCTCAGGAGCGGAGGTGAGCGTGAAAGGATGCCATTGGAAGTAAGAGATCTCAGGGCAAGAAAGGAAGATGTATTGACCAGCTTGAACGGTGGTCTTTTCCTTCTTGATCTGAAGTTCCATGACCTTGGACGGGTGTTGGATGACTTTCGAGATGTAAGTCCTGTGGCGGGATCTGATTTCACGGAGAACCCGTTCGGAGATCCAGATCACACCACCAGGGAGCCAATAGCGCTGCACAGTAAATCGATCAAGACATAATCGCCGAACAAAAGAGAAAGACACCGACCCAAAAGACACCGACGGTATTAGGCGAGCAGTAAGGCGGCCGGTCTGGCTTGATCATGCAAAACATGCCGTGGAGTTGCCAGTTGATGAAGAAGACGATGAACAAATGGTGCGAATACCAGAAGCGTTCAAAGTGTGCCTTACGCCTCTTTTCAATCGAAAACCAGACCATAATACCTAGGGAGAGCCACATGAGCCATCCGGTGACGCCAGGGCCGGTTGTGAAGTTGGTTAACAGGAAGATGATGAACCTCTCCTTGGGCGAACTTGCGGACGCGATAGCGAGATTTGCAAAGTTGACCATGTGGGCAGCGGTGTGAACCACGGACCAAAAGACGATGGACCAGGCGGTAGCCTTGTGGAAAGTAATATTCTTGTCGAAAGGAATGATGTCGTTCAAGGGTGTCCGACGCAACAAGGAGACGAAGTTCCTGCATACTGGGAGCAGAATGAAGGCGGCATCGACATGGAGAATGAGGGCAGCAGTACGGGAGATTGCTGGTAGTCAGGTAGGGACAGGAGAAAGTGCAGCCGAAAAAAAAGTTTAGTAAAATCCATACCCATGGTTCAGAGAGAAAACTACGCACTGTGGCCGTATCCGAACACCGCCCTTGCGTTGTTCAGATTGTCCTTCAACTGATAGTTAACGAAGCCAAGGGCGAAGACCAGGAGGTGTAGGAAAATCCAGACAGAGAAAAACAAGCGACGGCCACCCTCATTGATCATCCAGACCTTCCACTTGTCGAGGAGCTCATATTGTACCTTCGGATTGGAACCGGTGGTATTCGTCCGTTGAAGAGGTTGCAAACGCCTTCTCTCGGTCTTGTTTCGTTGGAGGTGACTAGGCTCTGCAGTCCCGTTGACATATGCCTCCTTGAGGTCCAGGTGTTGGTCCAGATTGGAGGACTGGCTGCGGTCAGAGAAGTCGAAGCCAGAGGACCGCTTCATCTTGTTGAAGTAGGAAGCCACGGGGAATTAGGGAACGGTCAGAATAATGGATGGTTTGCGACGAGGGCGTCCTGCGCTTGCGTGGGAGTTACTGCCCGGAACGAACCTCGTGTGTTGATTGTCCAAATCGAAAGGAACAAAGGGGGTGGAGAAGAAAAAATATAAGCAAGCGGAGGACCGGCCTATATGTTTGGAAGGAGAAAAAGGAGAGGATGAGGAAAAGGAATGAGGGATGGATGAAAGGCCAGGTGGAACAGCCAAAGCCTGGATCGTGCGATCGCTCGTTACCATCTCCGTTTTTCCCAAAGAACAAGATGCCGTTTAACCTACCCGGGCCGGCCACACGGCCAAGAACACGGCATGAGTAAAAGGCTCGCTTGGTGATGATATCGTAACGGCGCAGGGCGCCAGTCCCCGACTCCACCCACCTCATGATTTCAATATTTTCTGGATAAATCCATGATGATTCAATCAAACAACATCGGAGTTATGGTACTGCACGATAGTTCGAAACTGGTAGCAAGCGATGGAAACAATCGTACAAAGTAAACTAGAGTTCCTCGTCGGCAGTGTCTCCCATGAGAACAACTCGCTTAGGTGAGGCCCGACTGGAGCAGTTCCATCGTGAGAAACAGAACGTTTCCTGGTGTCGCCAAGATCCACCCAGGCATTTACATCCTGATCGATGACCTGGGTGTGATCGAATATGAACATGTAGGGGCGGTTCACTGAAGGCTGATCACGCGAGGGAACGTTATACCTGCGAGAGTCAGAACATGAGCGGAACAGTTCAGAGGGAACCGAACATGAAAAAAGGATACTTATATATTTAACTTCCACGGACAGCGACAAGGCTTCCATCGGGAATCGTGTCCTGATAGTTCCAGGGTTCAATGAGGATGTTATCGGCGTCGAACACGGGTGGGATGCACATTTGGTAGCGCTGGTACGTTGCGTGCGGTGTACTCCTTAGCGAAATCGACATTGGAAAGGGTTAGCAGGTACAACGAGCGAACTCTGAATCACTTTATTATTAGATCATACCAACTTTTGCGAGGTGTGACCTGAGTTGAGTAACCGGAGTTTGGAACCGGTGGGTCGAGAGACTCCGTTCTCAGCCACTTCAGGAGGATTCCAGTGAACTCACGAGCACACCAGTTATGATACAACAACGGCTCTATATCGACTGTGAACAAACTGACTGACCAACAACGACCGAGGTGTTAAATGGCCATTAGGTGGTGACACTGACGCGCACCGAAGAAGATCAGCAGTAGACGACTGTATCAGCTGGTTTGTCTGCTGCACGAAATCACTCTGAATGAGATTTATATAAGCGGTCTTCGTTCGGTATCCGTTTGGAACGCTTTCCCGGAACCTCCGAATGCAACTCGCGAGCGTATCGCGAGAAAGGGGTGGTAAATGTGCAAAGAATTCATCGCTGGAACTTGAAAAAAAGGATTCAGGATAGCAGCAATCAAGGATATGATACCCCCTGCATGATAGCGTGTTCAATATGGTAGATAAACTCTGTACAGTGTAATACCGAGAAACCGTAAAACCGTTGAACCCAGGTTGAACCTGAAGAGGGGGAGAGTGGAGAGCTCGCTGTGTGTAAGCTCAATTTGGCCTTTGGCCTCGTAATATGTATGACGCAACGTCGACTAATCCGCTCGGCCCGATCGGCAAGGGTACACATCTTGAAGCGGGAGGTCGATACGTTTCATCACGGACAAACCCTCCTCCTGTCGGAGTCGGGGAAGGCGATTCTCTGCTCTCTCCGTCTCTCTTGTTTTTGATCGAAACTACGCAACCTGGTGGTGATAATCTGATATACTGAGCATGCGCAGCTGCTCTCGGTTAAGCATGTAGGACCAGGTGATTTCAAGTAGATGCGTAAGGATGGCGGGCCTTTCGAACCCACTGAACAAGGAAGCCATCGGCGTTGGTCGGCCGACAAAGCGGATCGCTGATTTCCACTCCTAATCTGTCGAGCGATCAAGCAGAGCCTACGCAGTGTTTCAAAGTTCTGGCATATCGCCTTCGACCCTCACGGGTGGAGTACGCTTGTCGAAGGACTCATCCTCTATTGCTTCCAGAACCCGAACAAATGACCGATGACCCTCTACCACTGATAGGTCGATCCTGAACACCTCCTGGTGAACGGTCTGGAGCATAGATCTGATATTCTCAACCTCACTGTTGAGACGGAGGAACGTATGTTGTAACCGCCTGCAATGCTGCGGTTACTTCCAATAAACTCCCAGAACGAGAACGGTCGTCGTCTGAGGACCCCTTCAGCTCAATCTGCGCCACCCAAGGCCTTCCCTAGTCACTGGCACGAAGAGAGGTCTGACGAAACGAACGTAGAATCCCCAAGGTGACTGGTAACTTCTCAGAATAGAGATGCAATCCCAGATACCTGCTACACATCATTGCAAGCAACGCCGTTGCGCTTATGTCATGACACCATCCATGGCAACACAGACATCGCTATTGGAACGAGTGGGTCATCCGCGGCGGGCGACTCCACGATGCCAGAGATAGGATGTATTGACCATTAGCACGAAGGTTACATTAGGACTTTTGTAGTACTTGCATAAAATCCGGGTCGATGGGTGCTGAAGAAGAAAGACCGGCAGGCGTGATGGAAACCGGTTCGGTCAACGCAGGAGAATAATTCGGACGAATCCCTTCCCTCCAAAGCCTGACGTACTCCTGACCAGCAGTCCAAGGAACAGGAGGCTGATCGCGCTCAACGACAGCCTTCCATCGTTTCCTAGCGGCGATAGCGTTCTGGTCGTACCTCTCATCGACTCGCCAAGTCTTGAGAGCTTCCAGCTCCTTATTGAAGCCTCGTTCTGTTTCTGTAGGCTCGAATTCCGCACCGTAGTGTTCCGCCTCGAGAGTTGCAATCGTGTTAGCAACTTCTTGTTCGGAGCGGAGGGAGCGGAATTGGGCGACGGAAGTCGCGTACGCGCGACTGAGAGGCATTTCGTGGTGTTGGTGAAGATTCAGAGCGAAGCGAACAGCACTGGGGAAATAACAACTCAATGTCTGCAGTCTACAGGCGAAGTGGGATGTGTGCTTACTCCTCCGGCTTGGGGTTCCGTGTCCTCTGTCGCAATCTCGTCCAAGCCTTCCTACGAACCCGGTGCTCATCCTCAATTTCCCCTCCTTCTACCAACGTCGTCGGTCGGAACGCCTCAAACGGGTGGTCCCGGAAGAACTGCTTCCTCAACTCATCCTCTAAATACGCAACCGTAAGCGGCTTGTCGGCGATAGCAGCCGGTTTTTTCAGGGAACGTGGGAGGTCGAATTCCGAGCGTGAGGGGGGTGCACGAGCGGGAAGGGGTAAAGGAGGATGTTCAAGCACAGCCTGGAACCATGCCGGCTCGCGTTTTAAGTATCCTGCCTTGAGTAGACGCGAGGCTTGTTTGTGTACTTGAGAGGCGACGCGCCTGACCATTGGAGCAGTTGAGAGGACGGAAGAGGTTTTTCGCGTGGCAACTTCCGGCGTCTTCGATCCAATCCCGTTCCGAACATCAATACGCTGACCACTTCTGAGTCCTACTGTAAACCCAAAGTACCCATTGCTATGGTCGGGGTCATGAAGGGCTACGAAAGCCTCAGATCGTATAACACTGGAGGGCAAGTCGAGCATCAAGTCGAGCAAATGAAGCGGGTCAGAGCATATCCCTTCTTCAGCACACTAATCATCATCAACGCAGGTATATGGTCAACTCGACACATTGACCTCGAGGGCTCGAGACGGCCGGAAGGCACGCTAACATTTCAATGGCACGCCGGGACTCATCAATGAGCGAGATTATGATATAGATGAAGATTATACTCTCTCCCCGGTCTTTAAGGCTTTTAGGGCCTGGTCATCTGCGTCGGTTTTGGAGTCTGCCAGTTTCTCTGAGGGTTTCTTCTCACCATGTCATATCCACGTCACACCGAGATCCCTTTGCCAGTGTGGGTCCTACAAATCGGCAGTATTTCATTTTGGCGGGCGTCGGCTTTAAAACCGCGGGGTCGACCAAGCCCTTAGCATAACGTGTTTAACAGAACCTGCGGCCGAATTATCGAAAACTTTTGGTCCCAACCCAACACTCCAATTAACCTGAGCAAAACCCCAGAGGGGACGAAACGACGCGACTCATGGCGAAAAGGTCAGTGTTCGTGGGCGGTGGGTACTCGTATTACGGGAACTATAGATAAGAAAACGGAGGGTAATCCAACAAACATAATATCCACACTAGAAAAAGGGACCTCCGCAAGTTTTGGACGTGCAAATAAGGGCAGAACATGGAGTATAGCTGATGTATGGGTATAGCCACCCCAAGCGCCTTGTTATGGGGACCCCGCCAGAAGATATGTAGATCGGGTTACTCGAAGCGACCAAGTACGCGACCTACTAAGTTAGGCTCCACATTGGCCAGGAAGGAGGCGGGGGTAGCCCGATTACTAGTTAGTACGCGCGCGGTGTAAGTTGTCCATTGGGACCTGCCGAAGCCATTTGTTGATGGATAGGCAGGTAATTTGGCTTGAAGTGTTGTCAGCGAGGAGATACTGCGCTATGCCTGCGACACTCACAGAATCCTTTAGAACTGTTCCCCAGTCTGGAGTGGACCTCACCCACTGGTTCGTGAATCGGTATCGTGGGACCTGGGTCAACAGCCGTTGAAGTCCTCGCAACGCGTTCGAAGTGCTTCGCCGCCTCTCTGGCCGTGGGGTGTCGTTTCCCATCTTTGTTCCAGCATTTCTCGGCGAATTCCCACGTCCCTTGGCCAAACCCGACAGTTTCTAGATCTTCCGGTCTGGACGGTCTCAAGCCCCGGGTGGTGAGTAGCGGAAGCTCAAACGGCCTACGGTCTCTGTACAGACAGACCCCCGTGATTACCTCGTAAACCACCATCCCAAAGGCGTACATGTCCGTCTCCTTGGATGTCTTTGCGCCCTCAGAGAATAACTCGGGCGCCATGTAGCCGGGGGTACCGCCAACTCCCGTTCCGATGGGACCGAAGGACTTGCTCTGTACAATAGCGCAGAGCCCAAAATCTGATATACACGCTCGTGGCGGCGTTTCGTTATTGATTAGAATGTTGGACTACGATAGTAAGTTAATAGAGTTGACGTTGATAATCGCGCTAGAAAAGGGGAAGACCATGGATTATCAACGCACCCCTTTCAGATCTCCATGAATAATATCACGTTTATGGAGGTGTTCAAGGCCTTTTGCCACGTCCTCCAGCTGTGGGTTCGATCAGTGGTTTCGTCCCACAAGAGCATCGACGACCAAAGGTCGTACCAGGCGAATCCTGTTTACCTTCTCGTTATTGATATAGTCAAGAATGTTTCCGTTCGTCATCATCTCCGAAATCATTGAAAATTTTCTGGCGTGGGGTTTGACTTTGACCGCAATCAGCGGAAGGATATTAGGGTGAGATATGTTCATCCAAAGCACGCATTCCTTGCAGAAGACCTGGATTCGGTATTTCATGTTGATTAACCATCAAGAATAGGTTATCCGGTCGTTCACACACCTCGTGAACTGCATCAACGTCGGTCTGAAGTGATGTGCGGATGGTCTTGATAGCAACATCCATCCCCTTCAACCTGCCCTTTCGGATGTCCGCATATCCACCGCTCGCGATCACTTTCTTCTCGACCTTACATCTGGTGAATGGACCAACAAGATAGCTTTTCGGAACTTGACGTGAAGCTCCAGCGAGTTTGATCATTAGTTTGAAGGCATTTGACTTGGCTGTATCTGGAACTCGATTTTCCTTCAACACCTTCAAGGCAGATGGAAAGGTAGGTGTTATGAGTCGCAGAAGTGGACATAAACGATAGGGACCGGCTTACTTTGTCAACGGCATTTATGACAATGGCGGCATCTTCCCCCTGAAGTCCAAGGCAATTTGTCTATTGTTCTCGTTATCAACGAGTGTTGCTATTTGCTGGTGATCAGTGGATTTGAGATCCTGAGAAGCGAGATGCCGCCACTGTCGGAGGATGGTTTGTTCTGTGAGGACGAGTTATCGATCACGACTAGGGAGGAGGAAGGACGGAGATTACCTGGAGGTAGAACCTGAGAACTAGGAACCGACGAGGGCACGGAAACACGTTCCAAGTGCGCAAGTACTTGTTCGATCGTTGGCCTTTTCGTTGACCTGGGCTTCCAACATTCCTTCACCAACTCCCAAGTCCCACTTCCAAACCCGATTTCCTCTGTGTTGCTCGGTTTGGTCGGTCGTGCTCCATCTACCACACGATACGCAAGTTGATACACCACAGGATTTTGGTCGTAAAACGGGTCCAATCCTGTGAGTACTTCGTATATCACCATGCCCAGAGCGTAGATATCCGCAGGCTTCGTGGGTCGGCTATTCGTTTTTCCGAACTTCTCGGGATTCAACAGCTCCGGGGCCATGTAGCGGGGCGTGCCGCCAGCGGTGATCGTGGTCGTCCCCCCTGGAGCACTAGGGGTGAGGGTCGAAAGTCCGAAGTCGGCAAGGCAAGCTCGTGCCGGCGTGCCGTTTGTGATTAAGATGTTGTCCTGAAAATTCTTTGAGGGTGTGGAACAATATTGATGGTGATAGACGTACTCCTTTGAGGTCTCCGTGAATAATTTCACGTTCATGGAGGTAATGTAAGCCCATGGCAGCTTCGTGCAGCTGAGCGGGAAACAGAACAACGTAACAGAATCATGTATTAAACATTAGTTGTATAACTCAGGGGTTCCCGTACCAGACGAAGCCTATTTGGTGAATTTTTGCTGATGTAATCCTTGATATTCCCGTTCATCATTTCCGAAATCATTGAGTACCGGCCAGTGAGAGGATTGATGTCAACGGCAATGAGCTGTAAGAGGTGGGGATGAAAAACGGTCATCCAGATGATACACTCCTTGCAGAAACGCTAGATTGGATACCGTACTTGTTAATGCATCCCGAAGAAATAGTTTGACGTAGTGCGCACCTTCTGAACATCGTCGCGATTGATCGTCCAGCGAGTTTTCAGGGTTTTAATAGCTACTGTCTTGTTGCCTAACCTCCCCTTTCTAATGTCTGAGAAAGCGCCGCTAGCAACTATACCGTCTTCCACACTAAGGGTGCCAGGCTTGATTTGATAACGGTGGGGAACTTGGCTCGAGTCGTGCGCAAGCGTCCGCATCACACTGCGCGTGTCACGCTCATATACATTCGGGATTTTGCCATCCCTAAAAACCTGGTGAATGGTAGAACACAGGTTGTCCATTTCTCCGCTACAGCAAACGGGCAGCCTACCTCGTCGAGGGCGCCGAGTATAATCTTGGCATCGTCACCTCGAAGTTTTGTGGTCGAGGAACGATTGACTCCTGTGATAAGAGACGAAAGCAAAGGAAGAAAATCGGGAGACTGTCGATCCATCGAAGCGAGTCGCTGCCATTGGAAGACGATTGGATCCGTATCGGGGAGGACTCCTGGAGGATCACTGGGGGTGGGAGAGGAGTAACCAGAAGACTTGGGGTCTGGTTGAGCCATGAGGATTGGGAAATCGTAACGTTAAGCGTGCGGTTGTTTCGTTTCCAAAGTGCTCGGCTTGGTAACAGGGAGGTTCAGAGAGGTTAAGAAGAAAGTACCACCAAAGGGTTGCCGTGGTGTATACATACGTGAAAGGTACTCGCGGATTCAGCGTGTTGTGGGCGAGTTGCCCAGCGCCTATCATACTGGCATGTTTTTCGCGTAAACTGCGGCCAGCGTTGTGTGAGTCACGTGTAACATGAATGAAGCGGTACGAGGCAGAAAGGAGGTCAAACTCTGACTCCAAGCAGTTGGATGAGTCTGTAGGTTTGTCATAACGTTGTCTGAACGTGGAGCCATCCCGGGATGGACGGATACTACGCAGGTGTAAATATTTTTTCGTCCCGCTTGTGTGGGTGGCTCCGGGCGAGTTTCAGAGGATCTTATCTAGGACATTGACGCCTTGACATGCGATGAAGAGGGCGACCGAAATGCTGCGTGAATGTCATGGTTGCGGTTCGCGAGCGACGCCCTGAGTCTTCCGCTTCCATCAGCAAATCGTTCGATGACTCCCCCGCGGGTTATATCTGCTGCCCGATCTGAGGTCTACGGACGATATCTACGGAAGAAATATTTCAAGGTAATATAGTCGAAAGTAGATGGTTTGTAAATAAATTCGTATCCAGGGCACCTTGTTAGAATTCAAAGACATGTTGCAAAACCGAACCGGTAACTTCGTCGGCATTTGATCAGTTTATCTCCTCGTATGGTAGACTAGGCACAGGACTATCACCCATCGCGGACGTCGACCCGGGAGTTTACGCTGGCGATGTCCCCTTTGTCATTCTTGCTGTTCTTGTAGAACACCTCGAACCACTCAAAGGCTGATCGTAACCGGATTCTCCATCAGCTTTGTACACCTGTGATCGCTAGCGGGGTGGCCAAGATCGCGATCAAAGTTGCGAGCGGTTCCAGTGGTGTCTCGTTACGGGATGAGGCCTGAGGCCTGGCGCGGGACAAGAGAGGGAGATGAAGAGAAAACAAAGGAGAAGACAGTCGGTAGGATCAATCAACATGGTAGAGAGCAGAGTGAGGGGAAACCCGTCCGTTAAGATTCGTCGAACTACTCCTTGAATTGCGATCCTCGGATCCAGGCTTAGGCATGGAGGTAGCATCACAACATGTTTGCCTGATCGGTACCAGAGGCAATCCCTGTTTCACAATTGACGAGGGGCGTGAAGGAAATCAGTCACCCCTTCGATTCGAGCGTCCGCGTAAAGTGCCAAACATCTGCGTTGCTATGAATGGTATCACGACATGAGTGCAACAGCGTTGCTTGCAATGAGTGTGTGGGAGGTATCTGGGATTGCATCTCTATTCTGAGAAGTTACCAGCCACCTTGGCGATTCTATGTTCATTTCGTCAGACCTCTCTTCGTACCAGTGACTAAGGAAGGCCTTGGGATGGCGCAGGTTTCCGAACATCAATATGCTGACCACTTCTGAATCCTACTGTAGACACAAGGCACCCATAACTGCGGTTCAGGTCATGAAGCCAGATCGCAGCATGGCACTTTAGGTTCCAATGGCACGCCAGGATTCATCAATGGGTGCGATTATGATGTGGATGGAGATTATCCCCCCCCCGGTTTTTACGGCTTTTAGCTAGGGCCTGGTAAGCTCTGTCGGTTTCAAAGCCTGCCAATTCCCTGAAAGTTTCTTCCCGCCATGTCACACCGAGATCCCTTTGCCAGTGTGGATCCTATAAATCGGCAGGATTTCATTTTGGCGGGTGTCGGTTATAAAACCGACGGAACTGACCGGGCTCTTAGCGTAACGCGTAACTCAGCTGCCGGTGAGCTGCTGGTGGAGTGCTTGGCAGTACCTGCGGCCGAATTATCGAAAAAAAAGAAAAGGTCCCAGCCCACCACTCCAATCGGCCCGAGTAAAACCAAGGAGGGGACGAAGCGGCGCAACTCATGGTGAAAAGGTCAGTGTTCGTGGACGGCGGGTACTAGTATTACGGGAACCACAGATAAGGAAACGAAGGGCAATAGTCCAGCACGATCGGAAGAGGGACAAACAAAGGTAAACAAAAGGGTAAATACGGAGCGAAAGATGTTTTTAACACTCTCGCTGTGGCTGCTGATGAAAACTGAGCAACGTCTCAATTAGATAGACTACGTGAAGTATAAGTAGAGGGTGTGTGCAATGGGTATTGAAGTGAATACCGACGTGAGCGAATGGAATAAATATGGAAGCCGAGTACAGCGGCAACACTCAAGACTGACGACGGTGAGGACAACGGTGTGGATTTCGCAGAGATGAAGGGAGAGGAGAAAGGTATCCTACTGTTATCGACGAACATCTATGGCTTATATACTGTGAAAGTTCAACATGAACATGTGACGTAGTAAGCGTGCTTACAAAATAAGGTGTAAAAAAGGCAAAGGGGAGAAAAAAGTAATCAAATGCGTAGCCTTGACCTCTGGTCCGTCGATTCGAGTTCGCTTACGGGCCTACGATTTTTCATAGAACTCGCCAGCTGTTTTTGCCAGTCGTCTAGCTCGCTCGACAGGTGCTCAAAGGCTATGGCGTCCTCGGAACTCGAGGTGCTGGCACTTCCTTCGGAAACGCCAGATATCGGCCGACCGCCGAAGGTTGGTTGGTCGACCTCAAGAAGCAGTCCGATCTTGTGCGAGAGTTGTTCGTTCTCTCGCTTGAGCAGAATGTTTTCGCTGCTGATTTTCTCCAAGAAGCTCTCGTCATGGCTGCTACGCGCGATGACCGGGGAGTTTTGAAGTCGTTCAACGTCTTGCTCCAACTCCTCGATGCGTGAGAGGCGTTCATCAGATTCGCGTTGAGAAGCAATGAGGTTGTCGCGCATGTTCTTCAAGTCTTGCTCCAGAGTGCCAACACGAACGCGGAGGTCTTTGTTCTCGTTGTTGTAACGCTGAGCCTGTCGTTGCGAATCTACGAGTTGGCCGTGGAGGGTCTCTAGTTCGCTCTGAAGGCTGGAGTTATGGTTCTTCTGCTTCGTAAGCTCTTCCTTCATCTTGCGCATCATCTTCTCAGTTCCCCTGTAGCAACGTCAGATCTACCCCAGCAACTGTAGGAGATAGAATAAACATACTTCACATAATGGACAGCGAGTTGGTAGTCGTCCTCGAGCCCACGCAGGCGTTCCTTGTAAGAACGTTCGGTCTCCTCAAGTCTCCGCTCGTAATCGACAGCATCAGCGACACCAATGCCACGAGAAGAGCCGCCCTGAGCCTTGAGTCTCTCAACCTCCTCAGCAAGGCTCTCTGCGCGTAGTTCGGCCTGTTGTTTCTGGTTAAGAGCAGCGGTGAGATCCCTCTCCGCACGCTCCTGCAACTTGGACCGTTCCGCAAGCATGCTCTCTAACTGAGCGACACGGGAAGACAAATCTGGGGGCATGGAAACGCGTTCCAAGCGTGCAAGTACTTGTTCGATCGTTGGTCTTTTCGTTGACCTGGTCTTCCAACATTCCTTCACCAACTCCCAAGTCCCACTTCCAAATCCAATCTCCTCTGCGTTGCCTGGTTTGGTCGGTCGTGCCCCGTCCACAACACGGCACGCAAGTTGAATCGTCCCAAGATTTTGGTCGTAAAACGGGTCCAATCCTGTGAGTACTTCGTATATCACCATGCCCAGAGCGTAGATATCTGCAGGCTTTGTCGGTCGGCTATTTGTTTCCCCAAACTTCTCGGGATTCAACAACTCCGGGGCCATGTAGAGGGGCGTGCCGCCAGCGGTGATCGTGGTCGTCCCTCCTGGAGCGCTAGGGGTGAGGGTAGAAAGTCCAAAGTCGGCAAGGCAAGCTTGAGCCGGCGTGCCATTGGTGATTAAGATGTTGTGCTGAAAGTCATTTGAGAGTGTAGAACAATATTGATGATGATAGGCGTACCCCTTTGAGATCCCCGTGAATAATTTCGCGTTCGTGGAGGTGACGCAAACCCATGGCAGCTTCTTGCAGCTGAGCGGGAAGCAGAATAACACATTAAACATCAGTTGTGTAACTCAGAGGTTCTCGTACCAGACGAAGCCTGTTTGGTGAATTTTTGCTGATGTAATCCTTGATATTCCCGTTCATCATTTCCGAAATCATTGAGTACCGGCCAGTGAGAGGATTGATGTCAACGGCAATGAGCTGTAAGAGGTGGGGATGAAAAACGGTCATCCAGATGATACACTCCTTGCAGAAACGCTAGATTGGATGGCGTACTTGTTAATGCATCCTGAAGAAATAGTTTGACGTAACGCGCACCTTCTGAGCACCGTCGCGATCGATTGTCCAGCGAGCTTTCAGGGTCTTAATAGCTACTGTCTTGTCGCCTAACCTCCCCTTTCTAATGTCTGAGAAAGCGCCGCTAGCAACTATGCCGTCTTCCACACTAAGGGTGCCAGGCTTGACTTGGTAACGGTGGGGAACTTGGCCAGAGCCATGTGCAAGTGTCCGCATCACACTGCGTGTGTCACGTTCATGTTCACTCGGAATTTTGCCATCCCTAAACACCTGGTGAATGGTAGAACACAGGTTTGTCCATTTCTCCGCTACAGCGAAGAGGCAGCGCACCTCGTCGAGGGCACCAAGTACAATCTTGGCATCGTCACCTCGAAGATTTGTGGTCGAAGAACGATTGACTCCTGTGATAAGAGACGAAAACAAAGGAAGAAAATCGGGAGACTGTCGATCCATCGAAGCGAGTCGCTGCCATTGGAAGGCAATCGGATTCATATCGGGGGAATCGCAGGGTTAAGTGTGCGGTTGTTTCGTTTCCAAAGTGCTCGGCTTGGTAGCAGGGAAATTCAGAGAGGTTAAGAGGAAAGTATCACCAAAGGATCGCCGTGGTATATACGTGAAGGATGCTCATGGATTTAGCGTGGCGTGGGCGAGCTGTCCAGCGTCTATCACCCTGGCCGCATGTAGCATGAATGAGGTGGTACGAGGCAGAAAGAAGATCAAACTTTGATTCCGAGCAGTTGGGTGAGTTTGTAGATTTTGTCATAATGTTGTCTGAACGCGGTGCCATCATGGAATGGACGGATACTACAGAGGCGTAAACATGTTTTCGTCCCGCTTATGTGGGTGACTTCGGGCGAGTTTCACCAGATGTGCAGGAGGGTCCTATCTGAGGCATTGACGGAGTGCGACGAAGGAGGCGACTAAGGTGCCGCGTGAAGGTCGTGGTTGCGGTTCGTGAGCGACGCCCTGAGTCTTCCGCTTCCCCCGCACAGGTTATATCTGCTGCCCAATCTGAGGTCTACGGACGATATCTACGGAAGGAATTTTTCAAGGTAATACAGTCGAGAGCTTTGAAGTAGATGGTTCGTGAATAAATCCGTATCCAGGACACCCTTGTTAGAACCCAAAGACACGCTGCGAAACGGAACTGACAGCTTCATCGGTATTCTCAGTTTATCTCCCCGTGCGGTAGACTAGGGGCAGAAATAGTACCTATCGCAGACGTCGACCCAGGAATTTACGCTGGAAACGACCCTTTGTAATTCACGCTATTCTTGCAGAGCACCTCGAACCATTCAAAGGCTGATCGTAACCGGATTCTCCAGAGTCCACCGGGTTTGTACACGTTTGCCCGATCGGTATCGGAGGCAACCCCCGTTCCACAATCGACGACAGATCTTATATCTCATCCTGATTCGCATTGGATTGAACTATCGTGAGCTAATAAACAAAAGTGACAAATTCTGCATGCTACATGACAGGGCATAGAATGACCGAGGCGTGATATCGGGCGTGGAGGTTGAGGCGACGTACTATATATACAGTATACGGTCTAACGGTGAAAGTAAGAAGCACTGTAGCAAACAGTCCATGACGGCGTGTGGTCGTCAACGTGATTTATCACATGTTACAAGGTTAGAAATGTGGCTCGTTTGTGCGGAGTACCAGCTCGTGCAAAGCAGGGTAGGTCAATGCACCCAAGTGGCAGTGTGAGCTCCGAACCACAACAACACTTTCCGCAGGCTGGGGCGTGAAAGAAATCGACCGTCCCTTCGATTCGAGTGCTAGAACCTTCCACGTAAAGTGCCGAACATCAGATATTTTGTGATGTATAAGAGTGCAACAGCTCCAACGATGCACGATCCTGAGAGAGGGAAAGCAGGGGGAGAGAAATTTCAGTAAGGCGTTAGGAATGAGAGGAGGTCACGGGATGGTACCTGCAAAATAACCAACAACCTTGAACCCATCTGTGGCCTGGATGATAGCACCGGAAATCGGGGGTCCAGCGACAGCTCCAAGCGCGATGCCCGTCATAGCGATTCCTGTCCTCCTCCCGGCGTCGTGCATGTCACCCATCGCCATAAGAGGTGCTGGAAGTAGCGTCACATATGCCCCGGAACAGAACCCGTAGATGACCCCAACAGCAATGAGGGACCCTTTTGTCGTGGCGAACGGCCAAGCGTACGTCATGATTGCACACACGAGGGTTAACGGAGCGGATACATTTAGCGCCCCAAGTTTATCACCAAGCCTCCCAGATGCAATCCGTCCAAAACCTGACGCGGCGTTCGTGATGGAGAGCAGGTAAAAGGAAAATTCGGGAGGGATTCCAACCGCGATCGCACTCAGATCAATATAGGTTAGGACTTTGGAAGAGTTCACGTTAGTCGCCCGATGATGCTAGAAAAAAGGTGCAACCTACGTGTATAGAGACCCAGGAAATTGATGATACCAGCAGAGACAAATACATTGAACGCGGGTTTGCGGAAATCGTGCCAAGCGAAGAAGGGGCCCGGGTGTTTAGGAGGATCAATCCTTCGCCTTAGAGTCTGAAGGGAATACTCATGAGTGAGTGTCAAACGGGCCTGACGTAGAAACCGTTACCAAGTTCGCAACCGCGAGCAAGAAGAATACGATCAGGGCAATGATTCGCATTGCCCATTTGAATCTGAGGAACTTGTTGGTCGGGCTCATTACGCATACAATGCTTTCACATACCCAACAAGATCAATCAAATGGCTGGAGGCGATGGGGATGATCGCCCCACCCAGTGACGATCCGGTGGCACTGATACCGAACGCCAGTGATCTCCGTTTCTTGAACCAATGTGAGGTGATGGTAGGGAGCGGACCGAAGATCATTCCACAGGAAAACCCGGTAAGGAAACCCTGGCAAAGGAGCAATTGCCAGAATTCCTTGCATTCGGCAGTAGCCACGGTCGCTACAACTAAAATCACACTGGTTTCAGGTTCCCGATCAGATCAGATTCATAATGCATGATAATGAAGTCCCTCGTTACTAACCTGGAAATAAATAAGGTCTGCTTGAAGTAGCCGAGGTCACAAAGCCGGCCTGCAAGAAGCCCAGGAAGGAAAACTAAGGCATACTGTGCGCACGTCAGTCCAGTGTCATGAGGGAATCGGGGTCTGCCGTACCTGAACGGACCCGATCCATGCGCTGACACAGGTGTTAGACCGAAGATCGAAGACTCGACATGGAAAGTTGTGCACTTACACCGTTGACGTTTTGGTCTCTGGTAGGAGGACTCGTTCGTAATAAGATTGGAATACCTATTTAGAGATCAGCCATAATACAAACCCGCGGAAGGGCTCGGAATGCACGCACTCCCCAAGAGTTTACAAGGCCGAATCTGCGGGTACCATTGGAATGAGTCAGCGGTTCAGCACAGAACTTGTAGAATGCAACCTACGTCGCACATATGGCACACGTAGACTACATGAGCAGGCGTCATCAGTAAATTCCAGAAAGCGAGAAAATGGTCAATATGACTTACACCCAGTACGACACACCAAGCGGCCAACCCGCCATCGGGATAATCATCCACGTCCTTGTTCTTTGGTTCCAATGACAGTTCTACGAGGGTGTCCAGCGTCAAGGTTTTAGAGGACAGTGTCTGTTTCTTCAATACCAGATCACCCATTTCGACAACATTCAACGTCTGCATCGAGCTCGACTTGGACGGTGTTGGTGATATCGAATCCATGTGGTCTGGAGTGGGAGACGAAGAAACTTTCTTCGATATATATAGACGATACTGTCGTGAGTCGGCTCGGGTCTGGTTCAACGGTTTTAGCTGTCAGCAGGGTGGTGATCAGCACTGCTTCGTTTCGGGGCCACGAAGTACCGGACGTTGAGCGTTTAGCAGGAGCGTTCCACGAGGATAGGTATCCAACCATGCCGGGACCAGAGGCAATAGAGTACCTACTCCTGAAGAAGCCTTGAGCTAATTATGAGATCCGAACCAATACAAAAGGGGTAAAACGAGCGAGTAAACGTTCAGCAGAACCATGAGGTGATCAACGAGAGTAGCCCCCATCTATTTTATCGCCTTGATCCTCAACGGAGAAATGCTTCGTTATCGGTAATGCACCAAGCAACCACATAGAGCGCGCACGGTTCTCCCAAGTTCTCTCCGATAACCGGACAGACCTCGGGTTCTCCCCGGTTTCGTTGTCGCAGATGATACTGGGTGGGGGTCATGCATCGAGAATCTCCAGATCGTTCTCGCGTAGGCCCAGCTAGAACCTCAAGTTGTTACCGCTCCGCGAATGGTTGTGATCGTGGGAAAACACATTGTCCGATCTAGATCTCAAGCGTCTCGTATACGTAGGATGATCTGCTCAACTGCTCGACCTCCTAAGCAAATGAATGACAATGACGGGATCAAAGGCGGTGGTGGTCCGTCTCTGAGAGGGGTCAAAAAAGTGGTCTTCGCGCGAGTCGTAAGATGATCCGCTAAGAGAGATAAAATCATCTTCCGTCGAGCGTCTTTTCCGCCTACTCGGAGCCTCGTGCTGAGGTCTTCACTTCTTGGGGCGTCTTGTCCGCATCACGGATCATAGCACAGTAGTCGGGTAGGAGTATGTAGGTTTCGTGGAACATCTGAAGCATTTGCGACGGGTTCCGTTGCGATCTCACGGCTTTACATAAGAAGACTCAACGGTTTTACAGTGGCTGGAGAAGAGAAATGGTGTTGCGAATAATCTTGGGATGGGCATGAAATTGTACGGATAGCGATAGGTCAAGTTTACGGACCCGTGAAAGGCGGACCATCTACCAGTCTGAGTCCGACCTAGGCTTGATCACACCGAATCCTTGCGACGATCTCTATTGAAAAGGGAAGAAGAATAAAACGTGGTAGTAGACTACATACAGCCCTATTGTATGATGCTCAGTTGGTCCCTAGTATACAATGTCCATATCCGTGATGCGTGATTGTCAGTACGTATGTTGTCATGATTAATTCTCTACGAGTAGTTGGTAGATTGCATGTGATTTGTGAAGCGAAAACTTTCAACCATTCGAAAAAAACTACTCATTTACTCTGATGACTGTAAAGACATCGTTAGTACAGGAGGCTTCGTTCAACAGACGGAAACGTACCTTTGGAGTAGGGAACTCAGCAAAGATCTGCTTCAGGACCTGAGCGAGACCCTTGACGTGTGCAGGTGTGAACATTGTATCGTGACGACCAGGGGAAACCTTCATCGTCAAGTTCGATATCCTGTGTTCCCAACCGTTGAAGTCATCGGTACCAGTGTCGAAGTCGCTGGCATGACCACTTCGGTACCACACACGGTCCTTGGGGACAACGAGGGTAGTTGGTCCGTCGTAGTAAGGTGGATCCAACTCCCACATAGCGTCTAAGTTCTTCCTGATCTCCACAGACAACTTGGCCTTCCACTTCTCGCCGATCTCGGAGAAGTGCTGTGAGATACGATCGATGGCACGCGCAGTCCAGTCAGAGGACTTGAGACTTTGACGTTCGCGGGTAGGGATGAAGATGGAGTCGAAAATAATGAGATGGGTGATGGCCTCACCGGCCTTCCTCAACTTGTCAGCGATCACGAGAGCCACGAGTCCGCCCATGGAGTAACCAGCGATAACGTATGGACCGTGAGGCTGGACACCGCGGATGAGAGTGATGTAGTGGTCGGCCATCTCCTCTACGGTAGTGAAGCCGTCGACGGAACCGAAGTACTTGTCACCAATGGCCCACATCTCATTGGGCATGTAGGCACCGAGACGCATGAATGGAGTAGCCATACCCGTAATGTCGTGGACAATGAACATACGAGGGTGTATGCCCTTCTTCTTGATGGGGAGAAACTCGATCAAGAAGTCGTTCTCGGAGTCTTCAGCAGCCATGATCTGCCTCTGGTCTTGACCCATAGCATCAATAATCGAGTTGCTCAATTCACGGATGGTCGGCCTGTTCACCGATGTAAGCGGGAATGACGGGAAAAGATCATAGGAGAAAAACAAACCTGAGGTAGATGTTGTTCAGACCGACCTTAAGCTTGAACAACTCTCCGACGGAAACGGCAGCCTGGATAGCGAGCAGAGAGTTCAAACCGACGGAGAAGAGATCATGAGTAACACCGAGTTGACTGGGATCGGTCTTCAGGACGTCAGAGAAGATCTTGTGGAGAGCAACCTCGACGTCGGATTGAGGAAGACCAACATCGGGATTGGTGTCACGGAAAGAAGTCAAGTCCAATTCCATGAGTGCACGACGATTGATCTTTCCGCTAGTCGACGTGGGCAAGGTGGGGAGATGGGCAACGAGGGACGGGTACATGAATCTTGGGAGGCGCTCCGAGATATACATCTTAAGGGCCTCCTTTTCGTCAGCGATGTGATCTTCAGCAACGGAAGACTTGAATTCGACGAAAGCAACAACAGCGGGAGCATCGTGGAAGTTTCGAATGAGGACGGCGGCGCGCTGAACGGACTGGTATTTGCTGATGACATCCTCGACCTCGCCAAGTTCGATGCGTTGACCACGAAGCTTGATTTGACGATCCTTTCGGCCACAGTAGACAATGTTTCCATCGGTACGGAACATGGCAACGTCTCCAGTGCGGTAGACACGCTCGCCAGGCACGAAGGGGTTGGGTATGAACGCCTTTTCGGTCTGTTCGAGTTGGTTGAGGTATCCACGAGCGAGTTGGATACCGCCAACGAACAGCTCTCCTTCGACACCGATGGGAGTAGGACGCAAGTTCTCATCAAGGATATAGAGGCGATTGTTGGGGAGAGGACGACCGATGACACCGGTCAAGGACACATCCGTGACATGAGTGTGGATACAGTCAACGGAAGCCTCGGTGGGGCCGTACATGTTCATGAATTTGACGCGTTTAGACCAATCCTCGATCAACTTCTTACCGAGAGCTTCACCAGCGACGACAACGGTCTCCAAGGTTGGGTAGTGTTCGAGGGGAACAACAGCAAGGATGCTGGGAGTGCAATGGACAATGTTGATGCGGAGGTTCTTGATGGCCCTTCCTATGTTACCGAGCACGAGTTCCTTGCGTCCAGTGACGAGGGTGGCACCGGAGGACAAAGTACCGAAAACGTCGACGACAAAGGGATCGAAAGTGTAAGCAAGGGAGGAGAGAACACGGGCACCGCGGCGGTATCCATATGGCTGGGAGTTCTGCACCAAGTTTGAGATCGAGCGGTGCTCGATCATGACACCCTTAGGCTTGCCGGTACTTCCGCTCGTGAACCTATTTGAAGCATTTAGGGGACATTTAGAAGAGAGGGAGGAAATGATAGACTAACATGACGTAGGCAAGGTTAGCGGGAGTGTGCCCAGGGACCTCAAAGTCGCTTCCGTCAAGTTTGAGCAACCTCTTCTCGAACGTGGCATCATCGATGTATGCAACCTATGAAAACAGTTATGGCTACCAACCTAGGGAGTACTATTTGGATGCGTCACTCACGATAACCTTCGACGCAAGCGCTTTGTCGAAGTCACGACGTTGAGAGTAAGTGGTGAGCAAGATCTTCGCGTTCGTATCAACGATGAGCATCTCCTTTCGGAGGGCGGGATCATCGGGGTCGAGTGGCAAGAACGCACCACCGGCTTTGAGGATGGCGAGGATGGCGAGGATCTGGGGCATACCGCGCTCGAAACAAATGGCAGTGATGGTGTCTGGGCCAACACCCTGTTGGTTCAGCAAACGCGCGAGGCGGTTAGCCTTGGAATTGAGTTGAGCGTAGGTAAGGTATTGGTCCTCAAACTCGATAGCAACGACAGTGGGCGTCTGCTTAGCCTGAGCTTCGACAAGTTGATGCAACTTGCACTCGACAGGGTTGACAGATCCAGAGGTAGACAGTTCCTTGACAAGACGAGAGTGCTCGTTGTCGCTGACCGCGGAGACGTCGCCGATCTTTACGTGGGGATTCCTCCCCAAGGTGTCGATCAAGCCGCAGTACGCGTCCAAGAATTGACGAGCGGTCTCCTCGGTGTACAAGTAGTTATCGAAGCGCAGGATGACCTCACCAGTCCTGTAGTGGACAGTGAGCAGGAACTCGTATTTTTCCTCGCCGTTTGGAAGCGAAATAACGCCGGTGGTGGTGATGACGTCAGAGGAATCGAGATGGTTGGTGATGCGCATGTTGAGGCCACCAGGAGCGAAAAGGTGTTTGAAGTAGGATCGGTCTTGAGAAGAGGTCTTGGTCTGAGAAACAATGTCCTCGAGAGTGACATCATCGTTGGAGAGATCGGTGACCAGATCGTAGCGGAACATCTCCATATATTCGGCGAAGGTCATCTCGTCCTCAATCGTGGTGCGGATCGGGAGCATGTTGGCGAAGAAACCGATGACCTCTTGGAGCTGAGCCATAGAACGCTGAGTGACAGCAGTGCCGACGACAAATGAGTTCTGAGCCGAGTACTTGTAGAGGAGCAAATTATACGCGGCGAAGAAGGCAGCAAAAGAAGTGGCGGAGGTCGTGGCAACATAGTCGTTGTACCTCTTGAGAGCGGAGGAATTGATCTGGCCCTCGATCTGGGTGATGGGACTCTGCTCGACCTCAGAGGGCTTGGCGAGGGTCAGGACGAGTGGCTGAACGCCATCCAACTTCTTGCTCCAGTACTTGAGCTGCTCGTCACGAAGCTCAGCGCGACGATCGGCGGTGCGGATTAGCCAGTCGCTGAAATCGGAATAGTGGAGCTGAACTGGTGGGAGACTGTCGACGCCGTGGATGTAGAGTTGGAAGAGGTCGTAAAAGAATATGCCCAACGAGGTCTCATCGGTCATGATGTGGTGGACGGTGACGTTGAATGCGTATGCACTACCACCGAGTTTGAACATGACGGAGGAAATAAGCGGGAGCTTGTCAAGGCTAAAGTTGGGGTTCATATTGTTCGCCAAAGACATATCGTAGGCCTTCTTGTAAGCGCCAGACTCGTCGCTAAGGTCGACAATGGAAGCGTTGTGGATGTTGACCGAGGGGTGAATCGTCTGTAAAAGCTTGCCCTTCTGCTCATCCCAGTGGAACGTTGTCCTGAAGGAACCGTGCCGGTTCACTGTCTCCTCGAAGGCTTTGGTCATCCTATTGAGGTCGATAGGGATCTTGGAATCCACAGTGATGAAGTAGCCTTCGTGGGTATCCCACTGAGTAGCACCAAAGCGCTTCATCACCTGGCCGACGGCGGCAACGTTCGTCCTCCTGGAGTTATCGTACTCGAGCTAGAGGCAATGAGCATCGCGTAATGCAGATGGTTGATGTAACTTACCTGAGCCAACCAGATGCGGTACTGGTGGGGAGAAGCATCAGTGGTGTAGGGTTCATCGTAGACTAAACGGTCGTTCAAGATAGGAACGAGGGGTTCACCATACTTAGCAGAACCATCGTCGAGAGCGGTGGAGGAGCTCGAATCAGATTCAGTTTCCCGAGACTTGGCAACGATCTCATTCAGGATACCGATCGTTATCGATCCCAATAACTCGATCTGGGAGACATTGATACCGAAGGCACCCTTGAGTTGGGAACTGAATCGAGTGGCTGTGACAAGGTTTGTATCAGTTGAAAGAAAAAGAAGTCGCGAGGCATACCAGCTAGGGAATCGAGACCATAAGATGTGATCAAGGCATTGTCCGAGATCTGATCAACACCAAGTCCAACCAGACTGGACAGCAAGCTAGCTGGAGATTCTCCACCATCATCCTTAGAGGCACCGTCGGCGGCCAACAATTGAGGAGGAAGCAAATGCGAGAAGAGGAGAGGATCGCAAGTGCCGAAGACCTCAGGGAAGTCCTTGTGGTTGAGGAGAGGTAAGTAGTGGGGAATCTTGCGGATGATAGAGTCTCCCATGAACTCGCAGACTTGGGGAGTGGTCATCCCAACCTTGCTGAGTTTTCCGGTGTTGGCACCACCCTTAGTGGATTGGACAAGACGCTTGAAGATACCAGAATCCGTGATCGGTGGGAAAGACATAGAGATAGTGTTCGGTAATGTTTCGGCGATCTTGTCGAGGTACAGCTGAGCGGCAAGATAAGGAGCTTGACCGGCGTTACCGAAGACGGTACCAATTGTGGAGAAGAGCAAGTTGAAGTCAATCTTGTTCAAGTCGATGAGCTCGAGAATGACATTAAGAGCGGCGACCTTGGATTGGTACACGTCGTCGAAATGCTGCTGAGTGAGGTTCGCAAACGAAGAGTCCCTCAGAACGACAGTCATCAACATGATACCACCGAGAGGTCCGACGGATTCGGCAGTCTCGATGAGCTTAGCCATGTCCACCTTGTTCAAAGCGTCGCAGGAGATTGCCCGGGCATCACCACCCTTGTTGTTGATATCCCGGAGGTACAACTTGTCAACAGGGGAAAGAGCCTTGCGACCACGACGAGAGGTCAGATAGATGTGACGGGCGCCATGGTTGAACATCCAGACAGTGATTCCGATACCGAACTCGCTGCATCCACCGACCAAGAGGTATGTCTTGCGAGGATCGAACAGTTGAGCAGCTGGATCGACCCGAATGTTCTCTGGACGAGTAGTCTTGATAACGAGGGCCTGTGCGTGAGTGATGTCCTCGACGGGGCGGACGAGGTCAGAGAATGAGATGGAGACAGGAGAAAGCTTGAACGGTTTGGCCACGTGCGCATTGAGGACAGCATCGAGGAAAGCAGCCAACTTAGCGGGGTGCTTCTTGACCAATGACACGACGTCGACGATCCTTGCAGCAGGGGCATCTACGGGGAGTTTTACCGGCTCACTGGTCTCCTTGTTGTGAACATAGAGACCGAAGGAGGAGATAACATCGCCAACAACAGCGAGATCAACGCGACCAGTGGAGTTGAAAATCAGGTCGAATCCCTCAGCACCGGAAGCCTCGAGCCAATCCTTAGCGGATGAAAGGGCAGTGGAGGCGGAAGCGTTCACAGCAATCAACCTGACGTCAATGCCAAACTCGGTGGACAAGGTCTGAACCTCGGACTTCGAAGCGACGGTGAAGAACGCAGACACTCCCAAACCCTGAACGATTTGGATCGCGGCGCGTCCGGCACCTACAATTCAAAAGTCAACTCGAATATTTCAAGGGCGAAGGGGGAGGGGGACATACGAGAGAGAGCGTCGTGAACCAAAACGATCGAGTCCTTCTCAATCCTTCCAACTTCGACCAACCCGACCCAGGCGGACAGGATAGTAGTGGGCAAGGAAACCGCGTCTGTAATTGAGAAAGACTCGGGAAGAGAGATGATGGCCTTTTTATCGACGACGACGGTGTCGGCAAGTTTCTGACAGGAGTAACCGAGTACCTTCTTTCCATCGACGTTTCCGACAAAGGCAGCAAGAGGAATATCGTCCTCGAGATCGGCAAGACCAAATGCCTCGACGGCAACCTCGACCTCGTTAGGTCCAGGGAGAGGGGGATAGGCAGCAGCCAGAGATCGACGGCCATGAGAATTTTTTGAATACCCGAAGTGACGAATTTCGAAGTCCCTGGTGCTGGGGGATCCCTGAACAGCACGGCGAACTAAAACCTCGCCAGCCGGGGTAACCTTCAGGTGGGTTTCCAAGATCTTGGGATTCTGGCGGATGGTATGGATCCAACCCTCGCGCTCATCAACAGACAGGGAAGTGTCCTCAAATAGCACAGAGTGAACGGTGAACTGAGCCTCCTCAGCAATGAGACCAGCAGCAACACCCAAAGCACCAATACCAGCGGCATCATCATTTCCAATGATCCACAACTCTCCCTCGGCAGGCATTTGTTTAACTTTATCAACGAGCTCTCCTTCATTTCCGTGGAGGAAGTGGTGGAACACAATGTTGGTGGTGAGTTCTTCGGGAAGGACGGAAGGCGGGGTGAAGTTCCTAGCAAGAATGACGCTTTGACCAGCGGGGAGTTGCTGGACGAGGACGTCGCGGGCGGAGAGGGCCTCGAGTTTGGAAGCAAATTCCTGTACGCTGAGCGAAACAAACTCTTCTTCCTCGGATGGGCTGCCACCTGTAAAGGGGATCAATGGAGACATTGGGGACCTCTGCGAAGGATACTTACAGTGAACGAGGAAGATGGCGACACCAGATGGAGCGAGGAGCCTGGGGAACAAGTCAAAGTTGACGGGTGTCTTGGCGATGTCAAGGCCCGCGAGAATCACATCGACACTGTGGAAGGGGTGAGTATCCGTACCAGACTCATATACCGAATACATACGTGGCGCTACAGATAGAGACA
>MU118058.1:48484-65428 GCA_014904855.1 Thelephora ganbajun
GCTTGAAGTAACCGCTAGCGTAGACGGTCTCAAGAACTGGCTTGCCATTGACGTACTTGCTTTCAGTGGAACCGCGGAATTCCCAGTAGTCACTGTTGATGATAACCCCAGCGTGGCCTGGAGCAGTGTCGTGTCCATTAAGAACAAACGGCTTAAGGACCTTCACGTTCTCGACGACGAAAGCACCGTTCTCAAGGATGGCCTCGGTATAACTGTATGCAGCGTCAGGTGGAAATTCTCGACGCAAGGGGAGAGGTGGACATACCCAGCACCAGGGTACAATACTGCACCCATGACAACATGACCAGTAAGATCGGGGTGAGTGTCGACATTGATACGGAAATTATCCTGGGCCAATGGACGAGGAGGAGCGCGAAGCCTGAGAGACCTCGTGACGCCATCCTCAACCCAACAGGGGGACTTTGAGTAGGGGTAGGGAGGGAGTGGAACCTTGACGAAGTCGACGATTCCGTCGGAGCGACCGGCAACCTTGTTGGCATCGATGTGGGCATATCCAGTCACCAACAAGTTACCGACACCTTCAAGGAACTGGAAGTGCTCGCCGGTGTTCTGAGCAGGTACCTTGGGGTTGGGACGACGGATGAGAGAAATGGGGTTTCCACCGATTTCCTCGATGTAGGATTTGAGGACGGGATGAGGGGCGATTTCCAAGAAAGAAACGTTCTCAGCGCCGAGTTCCTGGATGATCTTGTTGAGGGCAGTACCAAAAAGCACGGGTTGGCGAATGTTATCCCAGCAGTACTGGACGTCCAAATCACGCTCAAGCCACTTTCCATCGACAGTAGACATAACCTTGGCAGTGGGATCCCGGGTTGTGGTAAGAGCTCCCTTGACGAAGTCCTTGAAGACATTTTCCTGAGCTTCCATGAGAGGGGTGTGGAAAGCGCAAGTGACACGGAGTTTTGCGGCGAAGACCTTGTCGGCCGGGTCAGCAGCAACCTCGACCATAAGGTCAATGAGCTCGTGTTGACCGGCGATAGTGACAGCCTTGGGAGAGTTGATACCAGCAACCCAGAGACCACTGTCAACGCCAGCACGAGCTAAGACCTTCTTGATCATGAGCTTGGCCTTCTGGACCCCAACACCGAGAGCGACCATCCCGCCGTTACCTTCAGCCTGGGTCATGGCGGCAGCACGACCGACAGCGATACCGACAGCAGTCTCGCGATCGTAGTGGCCAGAAGCGTAACCCATAGCAATCTCACCGATGGAGTGTCCGATAACGTAATCGTACTTGATTCCAAGGGATTTGAGGAGATCCGTAAGAGCGATTTGAATGAACACGAGGGAGAGGACGACATCGGCGACGGGCCAGACACCATTGGCAGCGAGAGTGGCTTGCTTTCCGGGGACGAAGAGACCAGAACGCTCGACGAAGGAAGGTTGACCATATTTGTTGACCAAAATCTCATCGTTCGCCTTGATAGCATCAAGGAAGGTAGGGAAAGCCTCGGAAAGTTGACGACCCATAAAGATGTGTTGAGGACCCTGCCCGGCAAAGACTAAGCATAACTTTGGCTTAGCGGAAACGAGAGCAGTCTTGGACCACTTGAGGTTGGGAATGAGAGCAGGGCCAACAGCGAAGGAGCGGTATGGGGAGGCACGAGCCTGGCGAATGAGCTCGCGAGAGAGCGAGCGCAGGGCTCTTGGCTCGGTTAGGTTCTCGAAGTGGGAGGTAAGGGTGGTTTGCCAGCGACCAAGAGAGCCCTCGGTAAGAGTGCCGACAGCGAATAAATAAAGGGAAGGGGTGGTAGTCTTTGGCTCACGGATGATGGCGGCGGCGGCTTGAACTTGTTCTGCAGTCTCGAAGGACTCGACGACGATATGTGCGTTGGCACCACCGACACCGTAGGTCGAGACTGAGGCGACGAATTTGCCATCGAGAGCAGCCATATCGGGGGAGATCCTCTCGAGTTCGGTCTGAACCTTCATCATACCACCAACGAAGTCGATCTTCGGGTTGGGTTTGGTGAAGCGGATGTTGGGTATGATTTCCTTGTTATAGAGCATGAGGGAGACCTTGATCAGACTGGCCATGAAAGAGCATCCTTCGGCGTGTCCGATATTGCCCTTAACAGATCCAACCCTTAAGGTCTTCTTGGGATCACGACCCTTGGAAAAGACCTTCCCAGCACCGTTAACTTCAATCGGATCACCGACTAGAGTACCGGTAGCGTGGAGCTCGACATAAAATGCATCGGCGGGATTGCGGTTCGCACGGGCGTAGGCCGCGCGGATTGTCATTCCTTGGGCCTCGCCCTCTGGCATGGTCAAGGATTTGCCCTTTCCATTCGCGTTGATAGCACTACCAGTGATGACGGAATAGATGTGATCGCCATCCCTCAAAGCAAGGTCTAGGCGCTTGACAAGAACAGCAGCAAATCCTTCGGCACGTGCATAACCGTCGGCGGCGGCATCAAAAGATTTCGAGGAGCCAGTGGGGGACAGAACCCCAAGCTTGGAGAAGGACAGAGTATGAATGGGGTTGACCATGGTGCTGGCCCCAAGAACGAGGGCTTGATCGATTTCGCCCAGTCGGACAGCGGAAGCAGCCAAGTGCATGGCGTATCCAGACGACGAGCAAGCTAGAGTGGAAGCCAGGTCAGACTCACAAATCAGAAACAAACCGAAGACATCACTCACCGGTATCAAGGACGAAAGAAGGTCCCTTCAAATCGAAGGTGAAAGAAATTCGGTTGGCGCGAATAGCAATACACTTTCCGACACCGTTGTGATTGTCAATTTCGTACCGGTCATCCGCCAGTTCGTTTGTGGATGTCAAGAGTTGACCGAGATAAACTCCAGTGTTGGAACCTCGATAATCGATTCCGGAATCGACCAGAGCCTGCGAAGTTGCGATTCATTAAGTTGACGGAGTGGGATAAAAATAGGAAGCGCGCACCTGATGAGCGGCCTCGAGAGTGAGTCGGAGAGATGGGTCGAGGTATTGCGCTTCCTTTTGACTAATACCAAATTCCAAAGGATCGAAGAGGTCTATGTTCGAGACGAAACCACCCATGGTGGTCGCGTGTTTTCCAGGTTCAGTTTTTGTCCCTAAGATCTCGATGTCAGGACACTATCGAAACAGCGAATGAAACTCGTACCGTGCCACTCGGCGTGATTCCAACGATCAGGGGGAGACTGAACCATACCATCACCCTGAGAGACAGGATTTAGTGAGGAAGATATTGCAGAGAGCCGCGAATATGAACCTTGTTCCTGAGGAACTCATAATACAAGTCCTTGGTCTCAGACTTGCCCGGGAATTTGCACCCGATACCAATGAGGGCTAGAGGGATTTCAGCAGACATGATTCGTGATAGATAGATAAATTAATGAAGAAAAATCCGAAGGGAGGATCGTCGTCAAGGTACCAGAGGGATCGGGATGGGGTGGGGAAGTAGGGATGAAAATCGTACGCTGGGCGATGGCAGCCAACCGCGTCGCCCATATATAACTGACAATTCGACAGCCAAGCGAGAGGAACGGCGAGGATTTGTAAGGGCTGTGCACCGGACACGCACCACAAACCACATCAAATTCCTGGGAGTTACCCAACAGGGGCGTTCCGCAAGCGGTGGCGACGGAAAGTAATGGGATGGAACTGATTGTTGGGCGAGGGTGGTGATTGCGATGTATCATCAGAAACTTTGAGATGAAGGTATGGCCACTCAAAGCAACCGTACATCATCCTGGAGAAAATGCAATCTGAAGCAGATACAAACGTCAGGCAACTGACGCCTGAGATGGCGGTAGCCGGTGAACGACGGCGTCCGACGATTGTGGCTCAGTCCAGGTCACGAAATGCAAATGCTAGTGACGAAAACGATGGATTCTTGACACTAAAGTACGTAGCAGACACTCTGGACATGAACTACTCCGCTCATGAGACCAGGAAGTGGGGGAGGACTAGCGCGACTGAGTGCATCGTGGGTGCGTCAAAATCGGGAGAAGACAAATTGTTATCATACTTGAATCTAAACATAGCGATGGGGCGAAATTTCGATTTTGCAGGGCATTCCCAACAAGCCCGTTATGGCGAGACGGTGGCCGGCGACTCGGCTAGTGAATCACAAGGGTAACATCTGACACGGCGTGGGAAGATCCAACAGGCTTTCGCGCCCGTGCGGAACATCACGCGCAGACAAGTCTCAGTCTGGTCCGGGCGAGTATCACAATGAAGATTACTGATGCCAACAGCCGTTGAACTTCAACAAACACATTCTTCCAGGGCAGTTGAAAGAATGTATGCGATGTTAACGCACCATTCACAGGACGTTACCAACAACCAAACTCCCGAGCCGGTGAGCAACGCTATCCCGTGAGGCATTGTTGGTGGTGAGCCCGAAGCTAGCCCGATGAACGGCATCTGTGCCGTTTACTACGGAAGTAAACACCACTGCAACTCACGCCGCGGCTGTTCTCCAGGTTAACGGTCCTCGACTGAGGTGCACGGCCACCGTTATGTGGATATCCTCCTTCTGATGCTTTCTCCTTCTGTGGAACAATAACAAGAAACACGCCTTGGATGTCCCGGGATTGTACCATCCGATTGTTTTTTTATTACTCCGGACAACTTCCACTAATTCTTTCACCAGTCATCTCAACAGGCGACCCGAAGCCAGAACCCCAGGAAGCAGATCGCGGAATACTGGTGGTCTTAGCGATGAGATCGATGAGAAGCGCACATCTCAATGCATTTACTGTTTTGCTTATTCATGGACATCTTAGATCGCGGCAGGTGTGTAAACCGTCCATAGTCATCACAGACCACAATCTATGTTCAGTAGTATCCATGGAGAAAACGGAGGGGGACGATTGATGTCAACTCCCGACACCTTGATTCATCCGAAACAGCGAAAATGGTGAAGGCGAGTGATCTGGTCAGTATTGTTGACCCTGCGCGACGCAGCTCCCGGTGCATAAGCAACTCCTCATGCACGCGCGAGATCGGACAAGGTCCATTCACTGATCAACTGAGAAGTACGGTGGCGATGGTGAACGTAAGACGTGGATGCGATACATGATATGATGCCGTTTGCTTGGCCCCTTTCTCAAGCCTTCGCCATTCATTCGGTATGCTGAAGTTTCGACAAGAAGCCTGAATTGCCCCACCATCAATTCAAATCCTCGAGTTGAAACGGCACCGAACGGTACGCTACAGGTATTCCCGCCCCGTCTCGGAACCACACGCGTCTCCTTCATGATCAGCAAGGACGAATTTGAGAGGTATTTACAGCCGACCGGACGTCTCACTACAATCTGGTAATAATAAACCCACGGGGTCAAATACCCCTGCGGGGCAGAAAGATCCGTTCGTTGATACATTCCGGAGAACATGAAATACGATGAAGCTGGGCTTGGTAAGGGTGGGTTGACTTATTTTGATCGGCCTGGGAGAGGTTGAATGGATTGGACGAGTGCCACAGCATGACGGCCTCTTGTCCACGCCTCATCCCTCCATCGTTCATAAAAAAAACAGGCAAATAAAGTATTTTCTCTCGTCGTGCTGTGGGGTCCCCGGCCGTTGTGATGGAGTGGGGGCACGGGGGTGGTAACGGTGCAATACCATTTCAGAATATTAACGCCGAAACTGAAGTACTGTGTTCCGTGCCGTGAGGCACTCCCCATAAGCTGGACCCACCTGAGAATACCCAAGTGTAGGATCACCGGGCGTGTTATCATTCGTTTCGAGTTACCAATACCTCCGGGGATAGTCCCGGGCATCGGTAAGCATATAACGAGCTTGATAGATGACCCCATGTCGAGCAACATGACGGTAACGGTCGGCCTGGCAGGGTGGGAATGAATGGAAAGCTGTTCTATTTCGGTCAATCGACATACCTCCTTCGCCCCCTGTACATCCGGAACCCTGTTAGATCGCCCACACAATGAAACCACGCACTGGGAATGACCAACTGAAGCGAAGCGACACGGCCCGGCTTCGCGCATTCGATGGAAACCACGTATGAGGTCGAAGCTGGTTTGTGTTATGCCACACGAGCGTGTCGTCTCGAGCTATGAGTTTCACAGCGGAAAAAACAGTCCGGTCGGATCCAGTTGAGTTCTGCGCAGCCTACGCAATTGAATCAGGCGGCAGAACTAGTGCCGAGCGTGATCCTGAGTGGGGGCTGCCGAGTATCTCGCGCCAGGGTCGCAGCACACAAGAAAATTCTATTCGCGGTTCACCAGTTCCAAAAGTAATAAGCTTACGCACATCGCTTACTTGGGTAAAAGCGTAGGATTTTCACCTGCGTCAAAGAGCTTGACCAAGAGCAACGCACCACAATCGATTCTTAGACAAGCCCGTCGCCAAGTACGAACGCAACTCGGCCTTGCGTGGCACGCTGATTCACATCTCCGAACGAACGTGACGGAGACACCTGATGCAGCGAGAAGGGATACCTGATGCCCTCCCCCCAACGTCAGGGATGTTTAGGTCGTAGTGATCGCACCCCTTGCCCTCTGGTGATGGACTGTGCCCGGGACAAAATGTGCCGCAAACTATTTTGACGCCTCGCTACAAAGTTCTTCAGCGGCAAATTCTGTATTCGAAAAGTGGGTTACTTTCGGATTACATACAACGGTAGCTTACGGCAATGCAGTTTTCTAAGGACATTGCCTGGCGGTTATGACTGGAAAAATACCCCAAAGATAGGCGAGGAGACCCGAACGGTCGTGGTGAAGGATGTCGATGAGATTCTGCCAGGCGCGGCATGTAACCATAGAGTTCCGGAAGCACTCTACATAACCGAATAATAGCCTAAACGCTAGATCACAGGTCTGTTCACCACAACAGAACTTGAGGTAGCAACAATACAAAGGAGATGTATTTATCAGTGCAGAGGAAGTTGGACAGCGCCTAAGAAATCCTTCTCCTCACAGCACAGCTCCCCACATCGCCAAACACTGAATCAGACTACGATTTTCTCAATTCCCTACTACCCAAAAACTCTGTCCCCTGTGCAGTAATCCATCCCACGTCAGCGGATCTAGGGGAAGGACCACGGTAAACTAGTCTCAACATTAAGGCGGAAGCTGTGCCCTTGCGACTGAGTAACTTTACCGTTTCCGATTCTGGGAAGTGGGACGAAAAGTCTGGGTCATTTCCTAGGTGGTGGGAGAGGATAGAAAGCTTTAGGCGAATCAGGGTTGGTTCGGGGAGTTTTGAGGAGGGCAGGTTGCGGTTTCTTTATCTTCGTGGAAACAAAGTATTCGAAGGCTCGATGCGATGATCCACCGAAGAAGGTCAGAGGAGTCATGGTGCTAGAAATTCGTCTATGCTGAAGTATCTTGAAGGCCCAGAGGCGGTGAAATCGAGTGTAGTGAGATAGATTGAGCGGAGGGTAAGGTTTAGTCGACTGACGTCCAACATCTCAGGTTTGGAGCTTGACGGCGACCTCTGGTTCGCGATCGGCGTGGAATGCCATATGACCCTGGGGGGCTTTGCATCTGAGGTCTCGAATGGACGAGAGCAAGAGGTTTGATAAAGTGGCGGGCAAGAAATCTCGGGAGATAAAGGTGGAACTGGTGATGGTAATTCGCTTGCAAGCAATCGAAACGGGACGGAGTATATTGCACCACGAAATTGTGGTTCCAGGGACGGTGATACTAGATGAGGGTCATAGGATACGGCCGTGAACGCTCCGCAAATAATCGCGTGGCCGAGGCGACAAATAGGTGACTGGGTAACTGGGTGACTGTCCATAAGGTTATATCTACTTCTAAACGAATATTCAGAGCCTTTTAAGGGAACCGTCGGGACCCCGTCCGCTCTGTCGGGTCATGAGCAGCGCGAAACTCGGCTACTGGCACCCTTCTACGATGGATATGATAGTGTCATGGATAGTCACCCGATACATATCTTTTGTCCCAGAAATATAACCGCCTTTCAAAAGATTTGGCGCCGCGAGGATGATGCATCCCCGTCGACGGCATACACGGAGGAACTTCGAGGGGAATAGGATACAACGTTCATAGGCCGGGAGGCGTCAGGGTCCAGGTTTCCTCGAGGACTTTGATGATCAACTCGAGAGGCAACGCATCGAAAGGGTCCATCAAAATCTTACCGGTGAACTTATCAGAGGCAGGGATGATAAGAGTGATAATTGTGAGCCCACTACCTTCGAATCCTGTTTCTATCTGCCTCCAGTGCTGAATAATAGAGTCTGTTGGGTAAATTTGGTCTCCTTTATCGACTTCATGTGGACTGGTGGCGCCAGCTCGGTGGATTGGTGGTCTGAGGCAGCGGTGAATGATCGTTGATTGGTTTCATCTGCCGAGGAGGGTAAGCAAGATTCGTCGAACATGCAAGAGAGATGGTCAACCAAAGTGGCAGAGAAGGCCGGACCGGGTCGCCGTGATGGATTTCCAGCCCAAAAGAGTATCGAGTAACAGCGGCGGGTGATGGGGTTGCCCACCAACGTCGAGTGGCAGAAAACACCAAACCTTCCCAGTCACTCTAGTTGTACCTGAGAACCGTCCGTTATGCTAGGCCAAGTTCGACCTGATGCAGTCGCCGTTTCTCTCAGGTTATTGGCTTACTTGACATTGATCGTCGCCGATAGCAAAGCATCGTCGATCCCGCAGTCAATCGGAGCCAGGGGGATGGGCATAACCTCACCGGACGAAAGCCTCTTCACGATCAAGGTTTGAAGTCCAGCTGCTACCCCCGCTATCCCCGAAAGTGATTTGCCTGACCTGGACGGTTTCAGAATATCGTGGAATGGGTTTTTGCCGCAGCATTTGTGATTGTCGTTTGTTCCGTTTTCATATGGAGGTGAGGTCCAACTAAGGTGTTTCTGGACACCGATACTAATTCACTGGAGCCGCGTGTGTAGGGTTAAATTCCTTCGGGCCCGTGACAGGCCGCTTCGAGACTTCTTCACTTTCATCGAAGCCCCAAAGCAAAGGGGTGGTCCGTCTCTGCGGTTAATGCGGCCCAACCCTCGAACTCGGAACAGCGGGTTCGCGCTCAGACCACTCGACCGGCAGAGAAGGGGACGAACCCGTGCAGCTGATACCGACTTCGAAGGTCGCCGAGCACATGGATCGGATTCCGGTGACACCAATGGCAATGTAACGGGGGGAGATGTTCTCCCATCGTACGAAGTTAAGGGTGGACCGCCGAATTATAGCCAGTTTCTGATTGTAGATCCGGGAACTGGTGCAGATGCGAGGTCGCAGATCACCGAGGCCATGCCTGTTGGAACGTCCCCTCGACCACAACTAGCCGAGACCGGTTCGGGGATTGCGGATCCATCAAATCAGCCGAGTACTACCTTGGACGTTCAACTGCCACATCCACCCCCACCATCATACAGCCCAGGGACGGCTACTACCCGCCCTATTACCCCCCATTGACGGTTAATACCCTAAGGTTGCGTGATGTATATCCTGTTATCCTCGTTGTGCTTCTCTCTCCTTACCCCCTGCGTTTTTAAATCGTGATACCTTGTTGTAGTTTTATTGTAGTTCTAGCGTCGGTCCTAGTTTCCCTGTAATGTGCTACTCGATCGCAGGGTTGAAGACATCTATGCTTGATAATAGTCCCAACCCCCCTCCGGGTGAAACGTGTTGGTGTAGGTATTATGCTCGTATTCAGAACCCTACCTACGAGCAATCGCAGGCCAAAATAAACGATCGCAGGACACAAATACGACGGCAAGGAAAATACGAGAACTACACTACGACCATATTGTGAATTACGCTCATTTCCTTGTCATGGCGGGCTTCGGGGACTTTGAGAATAGGAATTCGTACCACTTGACCTCATCGTCGCGCTCGGGAACAAGCTTATCCGAAAGCTTAGGTGCTTGGCCCCCTCCCCCAAACTTCTTCGTAAACAACTTCTTGAGCCTGCTCCACGCCTTGCTTACGCCACCTTGCTTCCTCGTTCGTGGCAGCACCGGGGGAGCTTGAGGAGGGGAAGGGGGAAGGGGAAGTAGATGGGAAGGGAGAGGAACGGGAGGGCGGGATGACGAACGAGCTTGTGATTGCACTACGCCTTGCCCAGTCTCCTCCCTAGACTCAACGATCGGCGACACGATAGGTGCTTGTTGATCCCAAGCGGAAATATCCCGATCGTCGAAATGATCATCTGTTGCCTCAGGGCCAATGAGGCCATCGATATCCTTCAAGATATCGTCGAAGTCACTGAATGCTCCGTTATCGTGAGCAGCAACATCCCCGGAATCACCTAGAAATCGTGATAAGAGCAGGTTCCTTCACGAAGGTAACTACGGAAACAAACCCGTATGCCCCACGAGTTGGTCCGGAAACCTGGAAGATTCGAAGGAACTCGCCGCTGTGATGATCAGATAAACCACACACGAGCGGGTTCTGAGGAAATGGAAGACATACAACTCGGTTTTCGTTCCATTGGGATTGGTGGAGCCAGTAGCCTACTCGTTGGGCTCCAATTCGTTGCCTCATCCTGCAGCTGTTCGAGAATTTCGAGAATATCGGGGCGCGTGGACGGCGAGGCGGAGGATTCGAATTCCTCGAGCCATGTTTTGATCAACAAGGGCCACAATGCATCTGAGAACCCCACAGTAGGTCGGTCAGGCCGAGTTCCGCTGAGGACTTTCTGTATCACTGCAGCATCCGGGTTCGTATGCTCGAAAGGTCTCCGGCCCGTCACCACCTAGTAAAGGGGAAGAGCGAGGTTATGTGGCAGAAGCAGCAGGAGCAATGAACTAATACATGCCTCGAGGATAGTCATCCCAAGGGCATATATGTCCGTGCTCTTTGATGGCAGCTTCCTCCGAGACCGTTTGACATATCCATATCTTTCCGGATCTAGAATCTCTGGCGCCATCCATCGAATCGTGCCTCCCGTCTTATGGCTACTAGGCCCCTCAACAGAAGTCGTCTCTTCTATGATTGCAGCGAGCCCGAAATCCGCCAAGCAAGCGCGGCAGTTAGAATTAATGAGGATGTTCGCCTGCATATCGAAGTCATACGGTTAACACAGCCCGACTTCACGTGATGGTCGCGATGACTGTCTCACCCCTTTGAGGTCACCATGAACGAAGTCGTGTTGGTGTAGGTATTGCAAGCCGTTGGTCACATCCACGAGCTGCCCCACAAGTCAGTACTGCCCGATACGAAGTACCACTACCTACGAGGGTGAACGGGTTCTGATCTGGAGTGGTCCTAATGAAACTCATAATATTTCCATTCTCCATCCAGGCCGAGACCATTGAAAAGGGTGGTGGTATCGAGGTAACTCCAACGAATGGTAGGATGTTCTCGTGTCGAAGCCACTTCCATCCTACAACCTCCTTCGCGAATCGCTGAAAACGTAAAGTAAGCGGATTGTACGATTATGCAAAAGGTTAGGTTACTGACCTTGTGCACGTTATCAAGGTCGTCCACAGAGGTGGTCTTGAGAGCCTTCGCTACCACTGGTTGCCCCTTGTACGTCGCCCTATACACATCCGCAAACCCTCCACTCGTAAACGGTCGTGCTTCAAGGTTATCGAACCCATCTGTAAGCATAAATGAGGCCGGCAAAACACCAGATGCTCCGCATAGCTTCTGGAGATACTTCAAGTATGTCTTCCCCGAGTTTTGACTGATACCGATCTGGTTGAGTGTCTGGAACGAGAAGTTAAAATCAGAACTCCGATCGAAGGGTATGGTCGAATCTCGCGAGGATGCACCTCATCAAGCCTGTCCGCAAAATCCTTGGCCTGGTCTTCCTTCATATTCATCACTTGTTCTACCCCAGCCTTGCTCGCAAGCATGAACGCGGGAACATCCACTACCCAACTTTCTGCCGCCTGCTTCAGGCAGGCGGAAACAGCATCAATTGATGGTCGCGCAGAGGGTTTCTTTTCCCAACATCTCCGCAAGTCTTCCCAGACCTTGTCGGTAAACCCCAGCTTCTCCGAGTCCCTTGGTCTCTGCGGTCGCTCGTCTTCGAGGACGACCTTACAAGCCAGCTCTGTCTTTCCTCTTCTTGCGAATGGAAGGGTTCCGGTAAGCACCTAGCTCTAGTCAGACCCTGTCACTATAGGAGGAGAGCCGATGCTAACTTCGTAGATGACCATAGCAAGTGCATAAATGTCGCTCGCGACGGAGGGTTGATAGAGAGTATTATCAGGGGTCAAAAGTTCTGGCGCAGTCCAATTAATGGATGCCCTCGTCAGCGAGAAAGGATCGAATATAATTGTATTCAAGCCGAAGTCCGCTAAAAGAGCTCGTGGAGGCTGGCCGTTACTTATCAGGATATTTGACTATAGAAGCCTTCAACGGGAGTCACCATCAACAATCATGATAACAAGACGTACCCCCCGAATGTTCCCATGCACTAAATTCATCCGGTGAAGGAACTTGAGACCACTCGCCACGTCGACCAACTACGAGACAACGACTATAAGATTGGCTGCTGGCCCGTTGCTCGTCAAGACTCACCAGTCGAAGTCTATTCTCCTCGGGGTTCTTTCTTGTATAACTGAGGATACTGCCATTCTCCATCCACGGGGACACCATACAGAATTGGTTCTTAGTCATCGAAGCCCCATAAAATGGGAGAATGTTCTGATGATTCAAACGCTTCCACAACAGTACTTCTTTACAAAATCTCTACAAACGATAGTGAGTTCCCCTTGAGATCCTGAGGGATAGACGGATAAAGAAAACCGTCACCTTTGTTGTTTTACTTCTATCATCGTCAGGAGCGAACCTCAACGCCTTGACCGCGACCTTTCTCCCATTCCAATCTCGTTTCCACAGGTCGGTATATCCACGTGTTGCGAAGGGTATTTCTTCTTGTGTCTTAAAATCTTCGTTGATCAGGCAAGACCTTGGCAGTCTCCCGAATGTGCCACACAATCTCCGAAGCATAGTGAACGCGGTGCTTTTGAGATCCCCAGGGATGTTCGCATGCTGAAGGATCTGTAGGGGGTCAACCTCACTTAAACCAGACCACTTTTGGAACACAGGGTGAAACAGACTGTTGGTTCCATCAACTCAATAAGATTGAGAGCTTCCTCCTCGGTAAATTGGAAGACCTCGGGTTTGCGATGTCGCTGGTCACTCAAGAGTCGCCTCGCCAAATCCGCGAAATCATTGGACTTCCGATCCAACGTCAAAAGTGTCTGCCAGGAGGCTGTCGCTGATGCTAATCCTTATCAACGGCGTGGATCCGATAGAGCGAGATCGGAACGTACAGACGGGAGCCGAAGAAGTCATTGTCTGAGAGGGTGGAGATGGGTAAAGGTCATGAAGGAGATATCTGGGCAGGGAGCCGACTTTATCGATATGCAATTGGCATCCCACTGCCATGCGTAAAAGGGACATACGGCATGAGGCCGTTGAATACAAACGCCCAGGTATCGCCACAACTTGATTTGGAAGTAGCCTGCATGGCAGGGCACGAGGTTAACAGGGTGGTGCCGATTGCCTATTGACCGGGATCGGGCATGAGCGGGTGGGGGAAAAAACGTCAAACGACCGTTTTGATATGAGAATAAGAGCAAGTGCAGTAAGCCCTGAGTGAGCCCGAGATTCATTTCTGGAAACATGTCTACCAGCGCTACCCGGACTTTCACGCTCAAGATTCGTTGATCCGTCAGGTTTCAATTTCGAGTGCCATCCTCTTCGGCCACGAGGCGAAGTCCTCAACTGTAACCAAAAGGGTTGGGGTGCAAACCCCACCTAAACCTGCGGTTCGAGGCAACACACTACCACCAGGAAGCACGAGAAGCAAACGCCCGCATTCGTAACCAGATTCTGTCCAAATATCTCTTACGCGACGAAGATACGTAAGTACAATGGCCGCAGCAAGAGTCAGTATTTACCTTGATGCAAGGGTTTTCAATCCCTCTTGTCGCTACGCCTCTCGCGTCGGTCTCTCGAGCGATCTCGTTTGTTCGAATCTCGATTGCGGCTATGGCCATCCCGGTCTCTGTCCCGTGGCCCGTCTTCGTCCCGTCCCCTCCGTTTATCTCTGTCATCATCTCTATACCTCCTCCGTTCGCTACCCCGATCGTCCTTCCTTCGATCATCGTCTCTGTCCCTTCCGCGTTCGTCATCCCTACCCCAGTCCTGCTTTCTATCATTATCTCTATCTCTTCTCCGATCGTCACCACGAGATGTCCTATCCTTGCGTCCAGGGGAAGGAGAGGACGTTCTATGACGTGAACCGGGGTGTCGGCTTGGTGAAGGAGTACGGTTTCTCGAGGAAGCAGAACTACCGGTTGGTCGTTCCTTCTTGATGACAGGGATGTACTTCTTGTCAGGTTTCCCGAAGAGTTTCTTCTTGCTTCCATCGTCGAAAACCTCCTTCTCTTTTGCACCGATACCGAGCAGAGCAGGGCGAGATTGTGGCAACCAAGGCTGAACGTTTTTCTTGCCCTTTTCATCGCCGGTCCAACCCATTCCACGAAGCATGGCAGCGCCAAATTCGGAAACAGGCATGTCGGTGTAATCGTCGAGGGTAGCGGAATCCGGGAGTTCGTTAATATCCTGCCGAAACGCTTCGTCCTCAGTAGCAGGGATGATGGCTATGTGTCCACCAAAATCCTCGTTGCCTTCTCCAGCGGCGCTGGCGAGTAGAGCCCGAAGGGCCAACTGATCCTCGGACTCCTCAACCTGGGGTTTGATCTCAACCTCTGTCTCCCACATATTAACCTCACCAACTTCAGAAGCAAGCTTCTTCCGTCTGACTTGGAGTCCGATAGCTTGTGGGCCAGAGTTGATAGTATCCCTCGTGCCTAGTCCACCAACGGTACCGTCTGTCCCAGTCACGGCGGCGCGACCAGACTCGGGGACAAACATCTGGGCCGTCTTTCGCTTTTTGGCGAGGGCTCGCCAATCACGATTCTTCAATGCTGGGATAACAAGGGGACCCTTTGTTTTTGGTTGTTCACGTAGGCTACAGTCAAAGCCTTCTGTGAGTTGAGGACCAAACTCAGAATATCGCGTGAGTTTGACACACCGCTGAACGCCAAACTTGTCAAATCCCAAGATCAACTCATCCTGAGACTCGTCTCCTTCGTCTGAGCTATCCACTGAGTCGTGAGAGCGTTTTGGAGACGATGTAGCGCTCTCGCCTTGTGCGAGAGGACTTCCCGGTGTGGAACCCCCATTACGAAGATGTTTTGGTAGAGCGGGGATCTTAAACGATGGTCCATCAGAGTCTGCGCCAGACGATCCGCCTCTAGAAACTGGGGAAGGTCTGCGGACGGTGAAGGACACAGCGGGAGTGGAAGTCATGATTCACCCAGTCAAAGAGACGCGATAGGTGTGGGTCATCCGAGGATTAGAACTCCGCCGGGTCATTCCGAGATGCGTCTGGCTGCTTAATTCTAAGCGAAATCCCCTCCAAGTCACCGCCGACCTCACCCTGTCCGCCACCTGAAGTTCTTCTCGCCCAAAATGTCACCCTCTCTCTCGTCCAAAGGCTCCGAGTCCGGTACAGCCCGTATTCTTGGGTCGGGAGCTTCAGGTACGCCTACGCGTTAACTCCAGTGGCGCAACTGACAGAGAAGTTCTTTGTAGGCGTGTCGGAGTTGCTCATATTTCACCCCGTAGACACCATCGCGAAGCGATTGATGAGCAACAAGGCTAAGGTATCGTTCCCAGCTAACTTACAATGAGAATCGAACTTTTACCTCACTATAGGTCTCGTTTTCCTCCTTGAACTCGATCATTTTCCGAGATGCCACTTCAGCACCTCTGCCCAAGAAGTTGCTGTCGCTCTTCCCTGGTCTCGGATACGCTGCAGGATACAAGGTCTCGCAGCGGATCTACAAGTTCGGGGGTCAACCGTGGTTCAACGATTTGATCAAGAAAAATTACAAGGACAACTTCACAAATACCTTCGGAGAGCGGAATGGAAAGTTAATGATACAAGCAACTGCTGGAAGGTGGGTCTGGATTGCCCTCGTGCCAAGTCCTCCGTTCGTTGACGCGTTATACCAGTTTGACAGGAATTGGCGAAGTTGTGCGTGAGTTCCAAATGTGACTCGAACTCGTTATTGATGTCCCATGCAGGTACTCTTACCTCTTGACGCTCTGAAAATCAAGCGACAGGTGAATCCTGAGGCCTTCCGTGGTCGTGGAGTCCTCCGAATCTTCTTAGAAGAGGGTACAACGCTGTATCGTGGATGGGGCTGGACGATGGCCCGTAACGCACCTGGAAGTTTCGCGGTATGGCAAATCTAGTGTCGCTCTATATACTCGATTCTTACCTTATGCGCATTCTGCCTCAGCTTTTCGGTGCCTCTGCTGTGACGAAGGACTACGTTCTTGGGGTGTCTGACTACTCCAAAGCTACTTGGACGCAGAACTTTATCGCATCCGTGTCCGGTGCTGTGGCTTCCATCACCGTCGCTGCCCCACTAGATGTCATCAAGACCCGGATTCAAAATGCCAACTTTGAGCACAAGGTTAGCGGTATTACCGTCGTGAAAGACCTCCTCAAGCATGAAGGTCCTTCGGGCCTATTCAAAGGCCTTACTCCCAAAGTAGGGAGACACGCTAGACCCGCATTTGAGATTTCGCTGACCGCCTTTCCAGATCCTCGTCGTTGGACCCAAGCTGGTGTTCAGCTATACTTTAGCGCAATCATTAATCCCGTTCTTCGGCAAATACGTGTAAAACGATCACGCGGTGCAATATATACCGTAGAGTACCCTAACGACTAGTTACAACCCCCTACTACACCACTCTCTTTCTCACTCATCGCCCGTCGTCTTGAAGGACTAGGAAGCAAGTACAAGTAGCCCGCTATTGCATCTGCCCCTCCCTTCTGCCTCTCAACCAACCCCTCTCCGATTCTGATGCGAATGGCCCGTCGGACCACCATCTCTCTTTCACCTCCAATGTCATCCCCTCTTCCTTCATTCTTTCAAGTCCGCCACGAGACCTTGAGACCGAACATGACGGATCCAGTGGGAGTTGCGGGTCGCC
>MU118058.1:65438-78119 GCA_014904855.1 Thelephora ganbajun
GTAGCCCGCTATTGCATCTGCCCCTCCCTTCTGCCTCTCAACCAACCCCTCTCCGATTCTTATGCGAATGGCCCGTCGGACCACCATCTCCCTTTCACCTCCAATGTCATTGTAAGCCGGCCATTTCCATGATAAGATCAAAATACCTACGTAGTCGAGACAAAAGGAATTACATGATACGAGATCACGAGACCCGTATATCTAGTATATAAAGCGCACCTATGTACTAGATACTAAACAAACGAACGAACAGAGTTCGGTCCCCTTTCTATCTCTCTGAGTTTTTCCCTTGTGGACGTCGAACCCCCACGACGCGTCTCAGTTGATCGGCCGAAACCGATCATCCCGAGCCCGTCTGGCCCGCCGTCTCACAGTCATCCCCTCTTCCTTCATTCTTTCAAGTCCGCCACGAGACCTTGAGACCGAACATGACGGATCCAGTGGGAGTTGCGGGTCGCCATCCGCGATGGATATCATTCGGTAGTACGATACCGCGACCAATATTCCAATCTCGATGCCGACGAAGGGCAATTGATCGGGCTCACTTGTTCAATTGTCCATTGACACACGGGTTTTATATTCACGCGTCGCGCAAAGACCACCATTCTCCGCTTTTTTTCCACTCGTAACAAGCATATAACGACACCAGCCCAGAGGATCACCAGGTCTAGCGGTTTCGAGAAGGAAGCTTAGACGTCAGTTATCAATCAAAGCCAGTGAGACCATGATGGAGGATGGACCAGTCCGCGAGAGGAGCCACAAATATTTGTGAACAGATAGTACGCGTTGCGCCCACTGGCAGGATTTCGGAAGCAGCGCGTCAGTGTCACGGACACTTGAGGTGGGGTGCGGAGCTGAGCGTTCGACAGACAATCCCTTCGACTACACCCACCCCTCCATTTTACCTCTTTCGGGCAACCTCCGCTCTCGTCATATCCTGTACTCAAACGAAAAGCCAGCTGGGCTCGTCAATCAGCTAGAGCCTGGGCGGGCTCTAGGTTCGTACCAAAACTGTGATTATAGGGTACCCTCCAGCCAATCGAAGCGTGAGGTGGATCTGGCCCCGCGCAGGGATCCGTGCTTGTACCGAAACTAGGTGGGCCCAGTGACCGACTTGGTCAATAATGCGTCTGTCAAACAACCGCGTCGAGCGACGAGTGGGTACATATCCTGTCCATGAGGTTTAAAATCACGGATTGGTGAGTCTGGTGTGGAGGTGACATCAGAGTGCGGATGAGACTACCACCGTCAAAAGCGGCGATGACATTACACCAGAGGATGTTCCTGGAAATTCGAATCACCAATGAGCTCGGAAGGTAAAGGAGAATATACCAAGCGCTACGACAGATGGCAAATGTGGTCATACGACCTCCCCCAAACCTCGAGGATGTTTGAAGGATGTGCTCACCATCGGAGGGAACCGACCTGGGATGTGCATCGAAACGATAAAAGCATGACCGTACCCATACCAGCTACCCTGGGGACCGTCAACCCTGTCATCGAAAGAACGGGAGCAGATTTTCTCTCCACTTCAGCAGGGCACGGCAATCATCACTGTGGACGACTTGCTCGTTTTCGGAGGGCCTGACGGACACGTTGGGGAGAAAACTGGAATGGCAGGGGACAATATCGCACGAGTTCGAAGACTTTCTGGTTATCCAGCAGGTCCGAGATCAGTTCACGCAGGAAGATGTCATGTCTGAGTGCCGGGCGAAAAACGGGGAAATCTTGATGGTGGCAGCGTTCGGACTGGAGAGGGTCAAGTCCAACGGAGGGAGAAGAGTTGACTGTCGCTTCGGTCCGAATCTGACCGGTCTCCGCACGACGGTGTTGAGAGAAACAGGAATCTAGTGAATTAGGTGGATGACGCCGGCTTAGTAAGTTGGGTAGGCCAACCACACGGGACCCTCCTTCCCTCCGTGAGAAGTATAGAGCTGAAACCACACGTTTCGAACGATGCGTTCCGATATGTATTCGCGTATTCCTTGCTGGATGGGTGGCCGCCTTGCGCTAGTGTTTCTCCACTATCCCTCAAGGGTCCTAGCATCCAGGCATCGGCCATTCGTGTTCCCAGCGAAGCAGAGTAAAGTTGGCGGATACAGACACCGTTCAAGGTCGAAATGCGTGCTTATACCTCACGTGACATCTTCAGTAATTGCCAAATGCCCCTTCAAGTCGCCGGCTTGAGCTAGGAGTAATACCATACAGCTTGAACGAGAAATTTACGCTTGTTTTGGTGAGCTCAATACCCTCGATAACCTTGGGGTAGTAGATGTATGAAATTTCACGCCGCGGGACGTGAGAAAGTTGAAGAGAGAACGATCTCGAAGCTTTCCAGGAAGATGACCCATGGCCTAGCACCGTGGATTACGACCGGTTAGCACTGGTCACCACATCGAAGGTCTGGATGTGCGCAGGTGCACCCATAAAGTGGGGTGGTATGGTATATAAAGTAACTACGCGTGGTGTGAAATTACGCATTTCAATAGCCTATCTGGTTCTCTGCAAGGATCCCTCCAACCTGGGAGATGTTAGCTAAGTAGGGGTGCTACAACGTCGCAGGCGGTCGGGGCTCTGAGGTCTAACCATGAGACCTCAGAGTAGTTCCCCCAAGGGACGAACGGTTAATCGCTAGGTACCCGAGTTGGGTCACGCGCCTGACAGAAGTTGAAACATCGCGTGACTCATTGACGTGCAGAACAAGATAGAATTGGGGAAGCGGTATCATTTTACGTGCCTGATGGAAATTAGCTTGCAGGGCGTCTTTTGTTCCGAAGCTAGGAGTGATGATCGTCTGGCGTGAGCCAGGAGAACGCATGCATCTATCGATATCCCGTATCTGGATCGCTTCACAAGCGACCGGGGCAATTTCGGCACCGGTGGAACCTCTACAAGGATGGTGGAAGAAGATCCAGAAAGCTGCGGTGAGGATTGGGGCGACCGAGCTGACAAAGGGGTCGTTTCCAATCAGACTCCTGGGAGCCCTGTATCAGCTTAAATGAAGATGCGCGAGCCAGAAAAGTCGAAGATACGGTCCGGGAGTTCAGCGGCGGGACGGCCAAGCCAAAAGAAAAAAAATGAAAACCATAAGCATCATTCATTTCCCTGGTTCGCTGAAAGTTGGGGAGTTGTAACACCTCAGGGTGCTCGGCATACAGCCCCACGTCTGTAGGGGGTTTGATCAGCTCAGTGCTTAGTGTCTGGCCGCATAGGTTGGAAGATCGCTGCTTTGTATTTTCCGTCCCTATTGCCTCGGCCCATGATTCTTGCGAAGGATCGGAGCCACAGGTATGAGATGAACGATAAGGAACGATGAGTTGCCTCGTCGATGCCGCATGGGTTTGAAAAACGGACCGAGAATACTGTCTGAAATTCGAGGGGGGTGTGGGTTGGTCATTCGCCCGCTCGCGATGAGGGTTGTTACGCTCAGAACCCATTTGCGGTAAATATGGGGTCCGACAAGAGCATAAAGCGACCTAGCGATCGGAACAGATAATCAGTTGGCGATGGGGTGCGAGGGTCGCACGGAAAGTTTATCCACCAACACCTGATGTCGCAGACTGCCCCGAGGCTGCACTTGACGTGATAAGCAAATGAGAACAAAATCGAGGAGCGTTCCACCGGATAGGCAGACATAAAGGAGGTGCTCGAGGAACAGGGTGGTAAGACTGTGACGGAGTTCGGAGATCGAAAAACGGAACGTTGGAGCGGAGCAAGAAACCCTGTTGCCAAACACCTCTGCACATGAAAGAGGTCCCCAGGTCCCTCGTTCTACCCCGTGAACCCCTGTCTTTCTTAGCCGCAACGTCGCTGGAGTTATGGGAGATCAGCGGCCTACCGTGGGCGCGATGCGTGGATTCCATTCCCCTATGGTGCGGGCGCGAACGCAGACCTCATGACCTGCCAATGCCTGTCTCGCCAGGATCAGAAGGTGATTGAACTGGTTTCGGATCCCCGAGGGTCCCATAAGCCCGGGAAAAACCAGATAATCTGAAATCGATGAAATACTCCGAGTGCGCAAGAACGCGTTACAGTCGGGATGGATGGCTTTGTTTAAAAGCGAGGGGCATCTCTTGGCTCCAGTGATTCAAGTCGCCTTTGCAAACTCCCCTTCCCCCAACGAGTCGCCTCTGGTGGTTTTCCTCCCATGTCGCTATTCGATTTTTCGCAGGAGCCGGGCGCACTATTCTCTGGCACTACCCTAGTCTCCCCCGTCAATTCGCCGCCAATTGCCGAAGTTACACCCCAGTGAAAACGACACGCCAGAGTCTCGTAGTTGGAGCTTGGAGGTCGTCCCCTCTGCCACGCTTGCAACTCTTCCTCGCTCATGAACAGTGGCAGTTCTCACGCCTGACATAGCCAGGCAGTGTGCTCAGGCACTTCCATGAGAAGGGAAGAGTTGCGAGGCTGAGCGGGGGCGTCCCACGTTACACATACGCCTTCCGCACGCGAGCTTGAATTGACATAGTTTCTCCAGTCGTTGAAACAATCGCGTACAGTATGAGGCCTTGCAGGGTGAGACACATGGCGTCCTTTTGTTGCTTCTAGCGTCCTTACATCTGATGCAGATCAAGGCCAAAGATGGAACCCTAGCCGTATGCTATACTTCAGGCTACTCGAAGGTGCCTCTATCCTCTGGAAAAGTGTGTTCACGAACGAGACCTCGCCTAGCGCAGCTTGCCAATGTGGTCCCCAGACAGTCCTTCGCTCCTTTGATACACGACGTTGACCGTTGGTTCCGTGTAGAAAGGTGGGAACATCGAGCTCGAGTTCCGTTTCATTCCCTGGTCTAATGAGATTGCCGCGGATTTCCTCCATCAGGTGTGGCGTACGGGCGTTTTTGGTGCCTCCGGTCAAAGCTATACGTTGTGTCCTTCGAAAGCTTGTCGTCGGTGGCGGTCAGAATCTGGGAGTCCTGTCATGGGAGGCGGTCTTGACATCAACTCAGTTACGGTGTTCCCTATCCGCCGTATCGATCGACTGGAAGCCACATGCGCCCACAAGACAACTTCCCCCAACCTGCATCGTTTCTCAGTACATACCACCACCACCTCCTTCCACCGTTAGATTTTTCTTGCCTCGAGTTCCCCATTCTCAGATTATTTCTGATCGTCTCGCCAGCCAGCGGTTTGAGTGAATTTCAAAACCCGCCTTGTTCGAAAAATTCACTGCGGAAAAGGCCAGTGTCTGTCGTCGGCACAAAAGGTCCAGCAGTATCAATGATGGTTCTTTTTGTACGGCGAGAATTTAGACACTGAAACGCGTCAGTACTGAGGATTTCATGAGGGTCCAAATCGCGTTCTAATGTAATCGTGGCCTCCCGATTACTACGTCACTATGTTCATGTCGAACCTCGATAGAGTATATAAACTACGAACATTCGTTGATAGCATCAGTAGAGTATCTCTTTTCCTTTCCCTTCTCCTACGAATCCACACCGTTGTCCCCTCCGTCGCCGCCAGTCTCGAGTGTTGCTGCCATAGGCAGTCTTCCATCTAAGTTTTGTTCCGATCCATAATCACTACTAGTCTTTTCACAATGATTGGCATTTTGGTGCAATGTCTTGCCTTCGCATTCTTATGGCAGACACAAAGATGTAATCTCGACTACGTTCGCAAAGGCTCTCACCGAAACGTAGCATATAATACATACACAGAGAACAGACTTACTACCGCGACAGGGAGAGATGAAACTAAGTAGACATGAGATGCCAACTGATCCAACTCAGAGTCTTCCCTTACGAGACTCCGAGCCGCTTATCCTAAGGATCGCTCTCTGAATCAGTCATATACGGAACAATTGATTCAGTCTGCGAAAAAGTTTTTTACGACGGTTCGGTCGGATTCCTTCTGATTCGGGTTCGGAGGCACCCGCAGAACCATCACGCAAGGCGAGCGCGGAGGAAACCGGACGCTGAAGTTCGGTCCGCTCATCCGATCCCACCATCTTCGGCGTGGGCGCGATTGACGATTCCAAACACGACACAATACAAGAGATGGTCCAACGGTGGTCACTACCACTCCAACATTCTTGCACCATTCTCCAGATACCGTCGGTAAGGCCGAGGTCCAAACTGCTCTGGGGCCGGTTGGGTCTGGCGCCTGACATCACCTGCAGAATTACCCCTTCGTCACGGTACCCTTCAAACGGGAGTAAGCCAGAAAACGCCTAATTGGGAACGCGTTACACAATCGAAGGTAGGTGAACATAAACATGTTACGATGAGCGCGTACCTCGTACATCAACATCGCGAGCGCGTAGATGTCTGATTCTTTGGAACGCACAAAAGCGTTTGATCCAAATTCCTCCGGGTAAATGAGTTCTGGAGCGAGCCACCGTACAGAGAAGGCGCTACCTCCCATAGGGGTGGGAAACGTCCTTGTGTCGGGCTGTGGTAACTGGACGACAGACGATGACCCGAAATCCGCGAGTCGGGCAGAGTGGTTGTCATCGATAAGAACGTTGAACTATAAAGTATCTCAACAGCAGACGATATGAGAGCAAATGAAACTCGTACACTTTTGAGGTCCCCATGAATGTAATCTAGCTTGTGCATATACTCCAACCCTCTAGAGGCGTCGAGCAGCTTGATGCGGTATCAGGCAAATGACGCTACTCGACGAAGGATATTCTCACCAAATTCAACCTAGAGGCACTTGGAAAGTGAACGAGATACTCCCTCAAATTTCCATGTTGCATCCACGCCGATACCGCTGCGAGAGGGAAGGTTTTTGTATCGATCCCGAGGAAAGGCAAGATATTGGGATGAGACAATCTTCCCCAGACGAGAATTTCCTGGTAGAATTGCTGATCCACTCAATGTCAATCAATGGACGTGAAACGACTACGGCGGTCTGAGTTTACCTCCCGAGTGCGAGCCATGGGTACTGTCGAATAAAGTCGAGTGACCTTGACTGCAACTGGGCAGCCCTCAACCTCACCACGCCAGACGTCTGCGGATCCACCGTGGTCACTGGGACCGTCCCCAAACACGACGAGGTTGTTAATCCATGGGTACCTCCCCGGGAGTATGCCATAGGTACTGCATACCCTGCCAAGGGCCAGTAGGCACTTCCACCTCAAAAGTGGGTCCGGTGTTGAGGACGAAGACAACTGAATGTTCAGCGGTGAGTCTGCTGCGCGCGGCAAGAAGAACGGGGCCATACCTTGTCCAAAACGTCGATAACCGGGAACACAAAGTTGTGTTCCCTGCTCTCAACCGTGGTTGCAAGCATCGCTTCAGCAAGTAAATGAATGTGCTGGTCCATGATTTGTTGAGTTGGGGGATGGGGAAAATGTGGTGAGGGTGACCCCATATATGGGGTATTTTACTCAATCCTCCTGTTAGGCATCCTCAAACCCCAGAGAAGACGCCCTTCGCAGAGTCGGTGTGGAAATTGCCGAACCCGTAAGAGTGGACAAGCAAGTAATCATTGTAACATTAGGCAGGATTGATTTTTCAAAATAAAATAAAAGCCTTGAGCAGGAGGCGGTACGGAGTTGGCCGTCAGGAGTGGGTAATGTCAGAACATAGGAAACGCGAGACCCCATGGCTTTGAAAGTTCGCGTTCATATCAGAGAATTTTAAATAGGTCCGTTAACTGGCATGTTCCGGGGCATGCGGTAAATTGCCAACCAACAACACTTCAGGAAGTGTTGATCTCGGATCCTCTGGCGCACACGAGTAACGTACACCATTTCCCTTGTTTCCGCGGGTATGGCCGAAGACAACAACCTAGTCCTGTCCACGATCGTTGTCGAATATTCAGGGCGCGAGGAAAGGTCTCAACTGCGGTGGCAGAAAGAACTCCCTAATCTGGCTGCCTCCATTGGGTTGTGTGCGAGGGGACCTGCAGTGAGCCCTCCATAATCCGCCAAGTTCACCAAAATCGCTAGAACGGAGAACATTACGAGAGCAGTAGAGACGCTCCCTTCCAGCCGGCGTTTAGTACTTGGTGACGAGACTATCGCTGCGGCAGTTTCCGCAGAATCACCTTGTTGGTGTTGCCGTCACTGTGTGGAAGTTGTTGTGAGCAGGAGGGGCCGGCAAAACCCGTAGGCTCTCAAACAGACATTAGCCTTGGTTGACTTGCCGGCCATTGCCGAAGTCTTCACACGACGCCCGCAAAGCGCTCACCTTTCCGGTATTTTCCCACGTAGCTCACTCCAGGAATTTTCCGTGGCGAAAAATCCCGCGGTCATGAATCTGCTCACCTCCGACACGCGATAATAGGGTTTGTACCAGGTATACTACCGGAGTTTCCCACTGAATGAGATTACAGGATTGCAGGGGTGATCAAGTATTATTACGGCCCATTCCGCGCGCGCCACGCGTCCACCGTCGTCCCCGTGACGGTCACCGCTCCGATCAAACAAAGTAACGGCCAGGGCGCATGAATCCGATATTCCCCTACCCTTCATTGCCACCTAGCTAGGGTGGAAAAGACCTCCCTGGAAACATAGTGCAGCTAGACCCAATCTAGAACCCCCTATCAAATCAGGGCTCCACACACCCCCTCCCCGCGGTTAGATCTTTCATTGTACAACAAAAATCCTTGGGCCAGCTTACAAGTCCGTATCTACTCGCCATTGCTCTACAGCGCCGACCACCATCTAGAACTATATCGACAACGCGATGGTGCGCATTCCAGCGGAGATCTTCGGCCAGATCGCTGGTCTCCTCGCGAGGGGCGACCTCGTGAGCCTTTCCCGCGTCTCCCCTGCTTCCCGAGGAGAGTCCAACCGCCTCCTCTACCATGATGTCGACTTCTCCTCTTTCCCCGTCGATTTTCTCTCAAGGGACCCAGCCTCCAGACGGGCAAGCGACAGGCCCATCGACATCTTCTTCACCACAATCGCCACCTCTCCCGCACACGCCGTTTTAGTTGAATCGTTTGCGCTAAGACTTCCTTACCAACCCGCGGAAGGGGTCCATCCCCAAAGTGCATTACAGGCAATGACGAACCTTCGTCGGTTGACAGTCGTTTCTGTCCTCTTCCTCTTCAAAGACGTATTCCCTTCATTCCTCCACGGGTGTACCACGGAACTCCGTGAATTGGATGTGGGACTTCCTTTGAACGACAACCTCTTCACATTCCTTTCCCAGAGGCCGAAGATCCATCAGGTGACGATCGGGAAAGAGAAGATGCCTTGCGAGATGGAGACGGATTCATTCAGGGATCTCTTATCGGGCCGGGAGAATTTACTCCCGGGCTTGGTGAAATTGCAAGCTATCGAAGGCGCAGTTCCGCTCGCCCTGTTGTGCCCATCGTTGACGGAACTGGATATCGTTGTTTCTGAACGTCAGGATTTCTCCTTAGTCATGAATGTTATGGCTCTCGCCGGGAAGCAGCTCACCCGTCTTCGCTGCCAACGAAGTTTGTATTATGGTAGCGATGCCATTATCCAACACCTCTCCTCACTCGCAGAGGTTACACCTAACCTACAAGCTCTGGATATTCTTGAACATTTTTGCGGGGGTTGGGGGAACCCACCGTGTGTTCAGGTAAATGGTTTGCATGATGTGATCACCTTGTTGACTTACCCTCCATTCTTCTTGCCCAGTATCTGTTTGATTTTGATACCCTCACCCTTGATGGGAAGTGGGCAGAACTTAAGACGATCAACTGGAGGGCGCACCTGTCCTGTCATGATCATCTTGTATATTGGAAAGGGGCGAGCCTCTGCGACCGAATTTTCGAGTCGTTACCGTCCGTCATCAGCCTGGAGTACACAGAGGAACGTCTTACGGAGGTCAACTCGTCTGTTACGTTCTCGTATCAGCGTGTGGGACCTATGGGGATGGAATGGAGGGAGGTGTTTCAAGGGGCTTCCAAACCTCTACAAATAACTTGAATTCTCTCCAAGTTTCATGACGCTACTGATTCCTCCCCTTCTATCCGCTCATTGTCTGTGGTTACTCCCGTGATCTATTTTGTTCTTATCTACGTGTGAGTTCGTACGATAGACGCTCTTGTTGTACTCTTCTAAGGCCTCCTCCAGACTTTCTGTATCCTTGTAAATGTATTCGCATGCATTTCGTTTCAACGCCGCTTTCCGGGATAATCACAAGGCCTGTTTTATAACGACTGATACCGCTCATGACGTCAATGACGTCCGCAGTAATCTCATCTTCCAGCTACGCAGGAACAAAGATGAGACTGCTGAAACCCATCGACATGGCATTACACGTGCAGAGGTACAAGTAAGGTTATAGGATTATGAGCCGATGCCCTTCGCCACTAGCGTATCCGTAATCTCCAATGCTCTCCTGAACTTCGCTTTCTGTTCATTGGTAGCCTGCACTGTGCTCGACCCTCCACATCCCTGCGAGCCGCCATTCTGCCACTCAAATTCGTCACTCCCCCACATGATGCTGGTATCCAACCCATATATGTCTTCGCTACCTTGAGGCTTCTCGGTTGGGAGGGTCTTGAGGATGGATTGAAGTTCTTCAACAAGCGCGTCGACCGAGTCATCTTTGTTCACACTGATTGGAGCGAGATTAGAGGAGGATGAGGAAGTGATCTGCAGGGTATTTGTTTCGGCCGTGTATGAGACAGACTTGACAGCCGTGGGGTCAGGAGGTGCGAAACCGCCGGTAATGCCTGAGGTTAACCTATGAGTCACAAACATCCCGACTGACACCGGCCCTGTTACCGTGCTGTACCCGGAGGTAGAATTGGGTTGGGATTGGCATCGTCGATTAAGATGGGCTCGTTATCAGATTGGTGGCGTGAAGTACAAGGAAGGGCGTTTAGAGTGTGGGAAATCTATGATTAGACTTAGCAGAATGGGACCGCCGCGATTGACCTTCTCTGCTTCACCTTTACCCTCTTCATCTCCTTCCTCCTCCCACTTTAACCCGCGGCTCGGCTGTTTGACCTTGCAGCGCGATGACGCCACAAAATCCACGATAAAGATCGCCACACCCGGTCTACTCACCACCGCATCGAGAGGATTTATACCACACCTCTCCCGTGACCATGTCAACTCGACAGCTGCCATTAGATGGGTTAATATACCTTTCGAAACCTTGTGGGTTGTGACCGATTGACAACTCATTGCGATGGAGTGACCTTCCTGTTAGCCTAGAACGCGTACCACCAGTACCGACAACCCTTAAAGACTCCTTACACCCGTTACACGATTTCTTCAAGTATGATACATCGAAACACATCGTGTGTCTACAGGCGAGGGACCCTATCGATAGCAGGGATATGCCGTCGAACGGGAGGGACCACCTCTCCGTACGGTGTATTCGGGGTGTACGGAAGGTCCGTCCCCCTCCCAAGAGACGCATCTACCGAAAATCGAACTAAATCTCCTTTTGCCAGCTCCGCATATCTGATTGGAATTTTTACGCCTCCTCCACATACCCTGATGTTGTCGTCGCTCTTTCGGACATACCTTTCACCCCTCCACCCCATTCTCAAAAACGCATCAACAAGTCGTTAGAGCGCTCGACTCAGTGGCTGCTCGATAGTCTTTCCCCTGTGCCCCCGAATCCGGAAGATAGGCCCAACTTGTTAGTCCACTTGGTCGGAGGGATAAACCCATCCGCTCGTCAAGCCTTCTCCCAAGCTCTTACCGAAACTCTCTTCGGAGCAGAAGCTCATCGGGTAAAGCCCTTAAAAAACCTCGACGACGCGATAACTGGGTATACCTTTGACCTCGTTCCGTTAAGGAAGGCCTTGAAGTGGGATACCGCAGCGGATAATACCCTAGTGCATCTCATCCAAACTTCCCTTGAATCACTTCCGTTTGGAAAACCACGGATTGTCAACTCCGTCCGCGGGCCTCAAGATATCCTGCGGCTCATATCTGCCACTGGTGTGGATTTGTTCGATTCCCAGTGGGCCGTAGAGTTGGCTACCTTTGGTGTCGCTCTGGATTTTACCTTCCCTGTCCCTTCTTCGCCAACAGGCCCTCCCCTTACCAGAATAAGGGATAACGGAAAAACCGATATTGGACATAACCTATACGACGGGAAGTACGCGACAGATTTTAACCGGTTGTCGACGTTGTTCCTGGATGGTCAATCCAAGTCCTCCACTCCCACTCCCACAAGCGTTACTGCTACGAAGCAGCGATGGTGCCCATGTGCAGCATGTTCACCCGTGTCCCCTCTGATACAGTTGAAACATAGCCAAACCGACGAACACGTCCCCGATCCATCTATACCCCTCGAATACCGACCGGCATACACAAGGGCCTACATTCACCACTTACTCCACACGCACGAGATGTCCGCTCACGCGCTCCTCACGATGCACAATCTTTCCGTGGTTGACCATTTTTTCGCCGACATTCTGGATACCCTCGAAAGAGACGGCGTTGATAAGTTTGTACAAGAGGTTCGGAAGTTTAGGGATTGGTATGACGATGACGTAGTCGGTGATGACACTGAGGATTTAGGTGAAGCTGGCGAGGTTGAGGTTGCTGGAGGTATCCTGGGAAGGGAGGCAAAGAGTGACTGGGTATCCGTCGACAAGGCCAGAGGGAAGGGGAGGCTGGCGAGGGAGAAGGAAAAGACCGGCACTGCGGTGTTGGAGGAGGCAGAAGTTGTGTAGCTTTTTCAGAGTTCACCGCTTTTGTAGGAATCTACACCAGGATCAGGTTGAGAGAACCAAAGGGTTCGCAACACCCCGCACTCACTCGTTTGAATATTATGCAACGCAA
>MU118058.1:79496-98862 GCA_014904855.1 Thelephora ganbajun
TGATCCTGAGGTCTCAACCTACCGCGATTCACCAGGTGAAACTATGTCGACACTGAAACCCGGTGCCCGGTTGGGAGAAGAAGTTCGTTTGTCGGCAGTCTCGTCGACAGGGCTTTGCGGTTTCAAGCTTTTCCCTGGGGGAAACGCTTGCTTCTGATCGGAGATTGGATTCACACCGTGCTGTGCAAGTTTGAGGTGTCCGAGACGGTGGAATGTCTCGGAATCGTATATGCCTTTGGGGCTACCTGGCGGTCCGGGATCGCCAGTGTTATTCTTCCTTCTTCACTTGACCAACCTCTGATCTGACCGCGCTCTAAATCGAGATACAAATATGCGTGCATTCTACTGTTAGTGCCCGGTATGTTATGACAATGTACGTGGGAGGATTAGGGAACGCGATCTTGGAAACTCATGACACGGGCATACAACGGTTTATCGATCCATCTGTTACCCCATATGTCCGGGTGAGGGCTCCCTCTGCTCGCCATCAAACCAAAAGATTGACCGCGACTTCCCTGCCAGATTCAGCCGATTCACATCGAAATTTCTCCACCCCGCCCGATCGAAAAAGAACCCACTTTAGATTTTACGTTTCAGGAATCTGTCAGGTGTCCTGGCCAACAACACCTACAGCACATGCGCATCTACGTATCTCCATATCTCAACATATAAGCAAATTATCGAGGATGACAAGATTATCTCTCCAATTGCGGAAAGCCTCTGGAAGGCCGTAAGTACTTCGTTTTGCTAATGCCAGGATACAGGAGAAAATGGGCGGAGAGTGCGTTGAAGCTAGCTAATTCCTCATCGAAGCACATTCAAGCTTGGATCCCCGGCGAAGGGAATTTTGGGGCAGGAGGCACACAGGCTCAGCGAGGACCAGTACACTATATGCGCGCGAGATCTATCGACATCTTCCATCTTGCCTCCGGCTCGTCGTATTGCTCTGATTATCGTGGAATGTCGTTGTTTTTGATGCATCACGGCGATCACGTACAACCAGCACTATCCGAGTTATTGACGTTTGTGGCAGGGAGACCCGAGTCGCCTGATTGAGTTTGAGGGTTCGAACCGTGCGACCGCAAGCGCGAAGAATGCCGTACGTACGGTCACTGTATACACTGTACGTTGTATCACGCGCGACGTCCCTCGCGGAAGTCCGAAGGTTTTTTTGAATTTGAGCCGATCTGCCGTACACAGATGCGATCGCGTGGAAAGATCGTCGCTGAACGAGCGCATCTCTATTCGTTCAGTGCGCCTTTTCTTTCCGCTTGAGAAAGATTGTAGCCCCACATGAGAGTGGGTTCGGCGACTTTTCAGAGACTCAGCCCGGAACCCAGTTTGTTTGATCCAGAGCGCAAGGGAGGCGGCGCCACAGGATCCAATGCGGTAAGCCCGAGTACCCACACCTGCCAGTGAGAGGCTGGGATAAAGCCCTTGGGTTTAGTGCGCGGTGGCGTACATAACTTACAGAATGGTCGGTTCCCGGGATTATGACCGCGTGGGACCCGGAGGAGAAACACGCGTGAGCGAGCTCCGGACAAAGCTCTAGCATGGGGTTAAAACCCAACTTCTCCCAACGTAGCTTATCCGTTTTCACGGATACGAAGCGCCTACTAGCATGCATCCCGGGTTTGCGAAAAGTCCGCACAATTGTGTGCCACATTGCTGACTGGGTCGGCGGCGATCCTCAGCTTTCAACATCCAATACGGAGAAGTTCCGAGTCGCCCGGGGATGTGACCATACGGAAGAGTTCACGGACAATAAACCCGCGACCGTGAACCGCACATTCGTCTCCCAGTCGACCTGATGATGTGTGACGTTCAATCTCATGACGGGTGGAGTGGAGGGGCGGGAAAAGGAGAAAAGAAGCCAAAGTTGGCCAACCATCACGTCTCAAGAATCCAGCGGTATATCACATTGTTGGCGTTGCCAGTAGCCATACGGTTTTGCATGGTTGGCACAGCTTTGACTTCGGATGACCGCCGGGAGTAATGGATGGACAAAGAACCCAGAGACCGGGCGACGTGACGTCCCAAAATAAATCGTAAGTTTCAGTTAGCGCGTGGCGATTGTCGGGATCAGGAGTGTCTCCAGGTGTCCGGCAGCCGCAGTATGGGAGATGTAGAGAGGGGCGAACGTCCACACGGCGAGCATGAGTTCGTGGTGTGATCTTGTTCAAAAGACAAGTTGTCCTTGTCCAAAGTCAGTTTGGGAAGAAAATGAAGACTTGTCGTCATGCGCTCTGGCCCACTCTCCGTGGTGCGGAATTCAACCGACGAGACGGCAGATCGAGCGGGCCATTGCTCCCGAGCCGCATCCTGGTCATCTGCCAATCGATCTGGGTCCGACCGTCGACGGGATCTTGACGGTTCATTCGAGTTCCCAAATAAACGGTTATCCCCTTGGGGTGACAGGTGTCGACGACGACCGATACTATGGTGCAGAGTAGTGTTCCCAATGTGCGAGTCTCGTCAAGGGGTGTTTTCGTCATGGCCTCCCACGAAAAAAAGGTGGTGGAATAAATCGTTGAGCCGTACCGATCTGACTGCATCGGGGATTCTGGAAGAGAAACCGAGGCAGGCTTTTGTCAATGTGTCATCCGCCACTCATATTGGACGGATCCCTCCTACCGGATACAGCTAGGCCCGAGCGTTCGGGTAACACTTATTTATTACCAAGGAAGTTACGGGGACGACAGGAGTGAGGTTCTCACAAAGTTCACTTACATGTAAGCAAGCGGGCGGGATCCTCCTGGGATGGAGGTGACGGCCGATTGGACCATAAGCGCATTAATGAGGGGAGGTTTCCAGTTACTCGTCCGTTGCCTTGCGTGTCGCCGCCCGCTGCTGTGCCGGGCGGGAGAGTCTGGACTTTGGGCCCTTACATTATAGGGAACAGGGGGCCGGCTGTTGTAAATTTTATGCGTATGAGAGAAAACAATGAAAAGTGACAGACACACGTACCATACGCCGCGCCTTTTCCCGTGAAATCGAAGTGTCCGAGCCGTCCTGCGAGTCGGAGGATGACAGATGCACTTGGTGGGTCTCTCCCGTTAATAATATCGATGTCGGGGACAATTCTAATTTTCTATGAAGCCAGAGCTTCAAGAGATCGTCCCCGTGTCACCCGCGAACGGAACAGATTTTCCACTCCCGAGATTTCGGAACGAAAGTTCTGTCTTCCTGAGAGCACCGGCGTCGGTTACATGGTTAGATGATGCACCTGACCAGGCCAATCTTCCGCGCAGTTTCTCAGTCCTGTCTCTTTATTTGGCATGGTTGTCGCACAGCGCGTAGATAGGCGGGTTTCCGTTCCTGTATCCGTTTTGATTTTTGTTGGATATCTTCGGACCGGGGCGAATATGCAGCTCCCTCTGGGGTGGGTGACAGGTTTGATACCGTCAAGATGATGATGATGCGGTCAAACGAACCAAGGGGGAGGGTGAGGAGACAGCACGTTGAGACCACCATCCGGCCGTCCCCCTCCCTCTCTCTCCCCCGCACTTTGAACCCGTATGTATACCTTGAATGCGATCGCCTTGATTTTGATCACCCTCGGATCCGAGTCCTCGCTCAGATGGGGTGTGGAAATCCAAACTGTGGGGAGGACCACATTTGAATATCCTTACATATCGGCAAGTACATGTACATGGATGTTTCTTCTCGCTGGCTATAATAAACCGCCCACCATCCGTTGCTCGCTCTGACCGCCAGGGTACTTATTTTCGCAACCGCCCCCGACCGGACGTGATCACGCTAAACTATCGTAAGTAACCCGTCCAGACTGTCGTGTTGTATTGTGGGCCTGCCCTCAGACGTTTATATCCAGCTTAAAAGCTTATGCAACATGATCTCACTCCAGCTTTTTCTTCTGCTCCCCGCCTAGATTCTCCCCAGGCACTTCGAGCTCGAGCTTTACCGCCCTGGAACTCCTCCCGCGCCAAAGACCACTTGGCGGGACAAATTGAACACACGCCCAAAGATCGTCCCATATCCCGATTTCTGCAAACCCGTCATCCCCACCTTTAATTCCCCAACCACTCCCACCTCTCCCATCCCTTTTCGCTCCTAAGTACGATGCAAATCCTAACGGGCGACGAGATCTTCGACAGGTATGGGTGTCCATCGCACCCAGTCTCCCCAACCCCCCTGTCAACACCCCCCAAGAACATGAAAACTGTCGGAGATGAACTTGGGGAAAACAACCAGATCACGACGTTGCAAGCAGAACGCGAGCTATCCCTACAACAGCCACACCAGCAGCGTCAGCAACAGTTGTCGACCTTACCTTCGCAGTTTCCACCTGAACTTATTGATCATATCGTCGATCACCTCCACGACGATAAGCAATCGCTCATCCAGTGCTCAAGGGCTTCTAGGGTGTTCTCGCATGCGACGAGCTATCATCTGTTCAGGACGGTCGCGGTGCCTTCTGTACGATCCTGTGTGAAGTTTCAAGAACTTATACAGTGCTCGCTGCACCCCATCTCCTCAACTCCGACCACCCCACATCCATCGACACCTTCGTCTGCCTCGACCTCATCATCACCATCACCACCTGCTCCACGTACGGTATACCATCAGCCCCACCATCTCCACCCTCATTCCGACCGTATACATGTGAATTCCCCTGTGGGTCACGCCCAAGCGTCTGACTGCGACGTCTCAGCAGCAGGATGGGATATTTCAAGGTTTGTTCGAAAGATTGAGTTTTATGGGTTGGATCCGCAATCACCGATCGAGGAATACGTTTCGGAAGCGGTCAAGCTCGTAAGGATGCTCCCGAGGATCCGAGAAGTCGTCTTTGCGTGGTGGATGCAAGCAACTGGACTCGAAAAGATCGGGCAGGCGTTTGCCGATATCTCCGTCATTGCCGGTCATCATACTCATCCTTCTAACCGACCGTTGTCGTCGGCGACCACGAGTACACCTCCCGAAGCGCGGGTAGAACAAATACCCACAGGGGATCCGCTCAAGCTGCATTTGGAACTGGTCGATTTCGAATCTGTCCACGCGTTCTTGGATTTCCTTGGGTCGTTTGGCGGTAGGCTGAGAGAGCTGAGCTTGGCGAGTATTACTCTCGGAGGGGGTAGGGGTAACGGGAAAGACAACGTTGAGGGTCGATATTTGCCCGGACTAGAGTGTGTGTGCCTGGGATATGATGGTGGGTAATTCTGGTCCTTGGAATCTTCGTTCTCCCCCTCTTTGAAAATTGGAATACGCTTACGCCTTTCACCTGTCTATTTGACGCTCACCGATACAATCAGCTGTAGTGCAACCGAAGGCGTTCGGTGAAGACGGCCCGACAATGGGAGGGATTATGAACACGAATGTCTTCTTCGGAATACCTGCCTTTGAACAGACGCGCGACGTTTGCGAAATACTGGAGAGCGTCGCGCCCAATGTCAGTGAACTGCAGTTGTTTAGGGATGACGTTGCGGAGGTGTGCATGGGTCGTGAGTGTCTTCATCTCATTTTTCCCATCGTTTCAATTTTCTTTTACCTCATACCATTTAGGAGGAAGCGTTTTGCTTCTCCCTACTTTCACATTTTCACCCTTCGTTACCTCCCCTCTCTACCTGTCACTGGTTCGCTCTTCGCTTCCCTGGTCCCTTGGACCCGGCGATGGGTCGTGTGCCCGTCATTCTTTAGACTGTATCGGTGATCCCACTGAGGTTGTCCTTGTTCGGTCTACGTTGATCTTAAGCCTCGAATCCCACTGATCGTCGTTTTTGCCTTGCTTGCAGTAGGCCCAGAAGCCAGAGTATTACGATTGCCGAGGTTTCGGAGGCTCAGATCGGTGACCATGTACGTTCCAGGGCCGCGCTGGTCCGATCTGGTTTACGAGATTGCCGCGTGGTTTGTAAGGGACGAGAAGTCGTTCGAGGAGATTGCCGATCCTACCTGTCAAGTTGGCCGTGCTTCTTCCTTGGCTGTCACTCCTTCCCTGTCATCAACCAGCTCAGCAACGCGGGCTAACCGATGGGAGGACTGGAAAAGGAGGACGAGGATAAGATTTGCCTACCCCGTTAGGAAAGGCGATGTCGACTGGAAGAAACTGGAGCGTGCTGTATTGGGAGAGGACACTGAGGGGCTGGACGGGAGAAATGATCGTGCCGGATTCGGTAACCACGGTGGCGAGAAGCGCGAGAGTGGTGGCGGGAATGAGAATGATCATGTCGATGGGATGGTGATGGGGATCAACCAAGTCGGAAAACACGGAACCGGCGGTATTGGTGGTCGTGGTCAGCGATTCACGGTGGGTTCGCTTTGGGTTGAGGTCAAGGGCGGATCAGCTACATTGGGGGAGGTTAGAGAGGAGCTTGGACGAATGGACCGACTTGGGCTGCTCCACCTCAGCTGCAGCTGACGTTTCTGGGGTCACACTGGCCTGCTGCCGTGGATTACCTACCAAAGTGCCTGGATAGCACAGTGTATCTTATCAGAAATATTTATTGGCTATTATTATTATTCTCGGAATGGTTCCGAAGAGGATTTTAAACCAAGCTTGCTTATTGTTACCGAGCAGGAGGAGAGGGAAGAGAGCCGAGCATCAGACTGTTCCTATCTGACCGAAAAAGATAATCCAACCGAAGGGTACAATATACCCATGTGCCAAATCCTGGCAGGCATGGTGTCTCCCTCGCCTCCACTCTTCCCATCTCGTCCTCCTCCTCGTCCTGTATCCCCCCTGGTCGCTGGTCGTTCCGCCCCTCCAGCCGTCCCCCTGTATCCTTACCGGCGTCCGATTTGAGGAGGAAATTAAGTCTAAACTAAGACATCGTCGGTTGTGCTTATTTGCCGTTTCATTACCTTATATCCGTCAAATTCTAGGACCTCCCCATCCCTCGTCTCCCCTTCCCTACCCATCTCCCTTGGTCCACCTCCCTTCTTCCACCCCATGTCCGCACGCAACCCAAGAATTTCGCCGGTTATGGTGCCAGAACTCCTCGAGTCGTTCCCAGCTCCACCTTCCTTCATACCACCCTCACCTCGAACACCACTCATGCCCAATACACCCTCGACACCCTCCGCCTTCTCCCCAAATTTATCAAATCCACCACCGACTTTACCACCTACCAGTCCACTTCCACCGCTTCCAGCCGGCCCATCGCCAATTTCCGAAGAGGAAACGCTTTTGTTCCTTTCGTCTGCCTCGAGGCTCAAGAGATTGTCAAGGCTTTCGATTAACAGCACCTCTTCTAGGCGTGACTCCACAGCTACGACGACGAGCGTGATAAGTAATGGATCAGCCAATGGAGGGGTGCCAGGGTTGTCGCCGTCAATGTCTGGGAGCAGCATTTCATCTTCGTCTTCATCAACATCATCATCAGCCAGGATCAGAACAGAGTCTCTCACTTCCTCCCATTCACTCCGCTCTTACCCTTCCACAAGCTCTCTCTCCGTCGTGTCCGCTTCGGCTTCACACTCGTTCCGGCTTCCCACCCCCGCCGAAAAGTCGCCTCAAGGTCGGTTAATTCCCCCAATGGAAATATCTATCACGGAAGAAGACGACGGAATTTCGACCTCTGCAGACCTCACCGCAGTCACTCTCGATTTTCTGTGTTCAGATATGGACGAAGAAAACGGTCTAGCTCAATTTCCGGTTCCGCCACAACCGGTCAGGAAATTGAAAACGTCTCCGCCCCCTTCCTCGTTTAAGTCCCCTCCCCCTGTGACGGCCTCGACGCGGTCTCAGCCCTTCCCTAATAAGGAAGGGGGCACTCCTGGGGGCCGGACAAGTCCAGACATCCAGACCATCATTTCTGAGACGCCAAGACCGCGACGGAGGAAGTCATCGTTGCTTTCCAATCCGTCGTCAAGGGAGCAGTCCCGGTCAAGGGCTCCATCGTTGAAGAGGCAACCGCAGAGATCCAGCGCGCCTTCCGCCATTCTTGGTCAGACCTCATATTCGAGGCCGGCGATGACGAGGAAATTAAGTTTGCCAGACGGCAGGCACGAAGACACTCCGGGTTTGGAAGCGGATGAGATAGACATGGACAGACTGGAAAGGGAGTTGGAAGGTGATGGTACTGAATCTGATTCGAGCCTGGATTTGCATACCCCATTCGCGTAGGTGGCTTTCTATTCCTGCCTCGTTGCAGAATCCTCATCGCGTCTTTCCCCCCCCCTGTGGCGCATAGGCACGTTATGTTGAGGGACGGACTTATATCTCCCCGTTCAAAAGTTATTATGGCGCTTGGCACATCAACCCGACCCGGAAGTACCATTTCAATTGGTGAGCCCGCCTATATCCTTTTCTCCGCCGGAAGGATTTTGAATTAGAGTTACAGCGTCTGCGAGAACAAAGACTGGCCTGTTTAAGGACGAGCGTGATACCCTCAAACGCCGAACAAGGCATAGAGACGGTAGGCTCTTGCGCGGTGGTATTGGTCTCACTACTGGACTGGGGTGGAGTGATAGGTATGTAGACGTCCCGGGCTCAACTTCTCGCCTCGGTGCTGACGACTGCGCGCGTATAGTGAGGACGAGGATTCGCCATCACCTCTAACTCGTCAACTCTCGTCGATGGCGCTCTCGCGGGCATCTTCGGTCGCTTCTCTGAGGCCACAGTCTGCTACAGGGCCTTCCCCTCTCTCTAGGACGTACAGTACGATGTCCGCCGATGGAACTCATACGAGGCAATCTTCCATAAGGAGCAGTACTCTCAGCACGGCTTCGTCGGCGAGTACGCGGTTACCGTCACCACGCGAGGATGAAGACATGGAACCTCCTCCCTTACCCCCCAAGGATTTTCCCACGACACAGTCACTTCCTACTCGCCGATCTCAGCCTACCCTTTCGTCGACACCGGGTCCTCGGACATTGAGGGCTAAACCGTCGCTTAAAAGTATGCCGAGTACATCAGAGTTTGGGGCGATAGACAGGCCACCCCTTACACAGTCCTTGTCGAGCGGACCGAGGCCGTTAAAGTTGGCAACCAGCTCATCAATGCTGAGGTCTAGTTCGTTGGGGAATTCCCCTGGTTCGCGACTCGCGAATGGCAGTTCGGTATCGAGTCCCGGCACTCTCCCAACCCAGACCTTGAAGTCGAGGAACAGGACCCACTCTGTACCCTCGTCTACGACGATGTCCCCCTCTCCGCTCTTGAAGAACTCTAAGAGTCTTCCAAAACCCGTTCCCATGCCATCCTCTTCGATCCCTCATATGTCTTCACCTCTTCAAGACCCATCAAAGCCACGATCGAGGATCGGCACGGGTATGATTTACAAGAAGAGTGGTCCGAGCGCGGCGGAATTCGGAGTGACTTCCGGGTTGAAGAGGCCGATGTTGATGACGACCGGGGGACTCGGCGGAGGTGCCAAGGGTCGAGGGTTGGGTATGCCTTCCCCATTGAGGGTTGGTGGTGGAAGTTCAGAAGGTTCTTCCCCGTCTTCGCCGAGCGTCGAGTTTGGCATTGCTTTGTGAGGATTTGTCTGTTCCGTCCCTTCCGCCTCCTTCCCACCCTCGACCTCCGGTGCCTTGTGGAGTATCAATGTCCTTTCGAGAAGTTTTATGGCGGTTTCTGTATGATTAGGGTTCTCCCGTCCTCTCTTCCCCTCCCCCTCTTGAACCTTTTTCTGATTCTGATGTCTTTATGTCACCTTTACTTCTCCGCGTCCCGCTTTCAAGTTCTGACGCGCGCGCCTTCACGTTCGCTACGTATTCATTACTTCTTTCTTCCCCCCCCCTCGTCCCCTGCCGTTGAGGTTTTTCTTCTAGCACACATACCCGGCCCACCCAACTCTCATCCTCTTTTTGACTCTCTCATCTCGGTATTGACGTTCCATACCCTGTTGCCTTCATGTATAACCGGATCTTAACCCCCTTTTTCGTAATCTTCCAAAATACCACATTCTGCGCTACACCCATTAGAGTACATCTTACTCTCATCTGATTTTCACTCTCTTACTACTTCCCACCTTCCATGTCTCGCTACTCCACATGGCTTCGATGGGTTGGTTCTCGGATCCGTCCTCGTCAGATCACCGTCGCTACTCAGACTCCCCATTCTTAGGATTTTGGATTCGGACTCGGATCTCACCTCGTTCTCTCTCTCTCTCTTCACTTCATACGGTTCCTCAATTGATACTGGCCTTGTTCGTTACAGTTCGGTTGTTCATCGTCGTGATATTATTTGTTTCAACTTGTAGTCGCAACCCAACCTCTGCATCGTATTATATACACCACCGGTCACCCTTCGTTCGAATGGGCGACTATCCATAGCACTAGATAATATCACTTCAGTCATAGAAGGGTGTTAGCAGCCGAGATTTGCGCTGTCGATGACCTGACAGAATGGTTGGGGTCTCTCTGCCTTTCTTAAGTGTCCTCAAATATTGATTCATACACGGACACTGTTCTGTCCCCCATTTTTTTAAATGGTTGGGTGGACTCACCCATTCGTTTGGTCGTTCGGGTGACGGTGATGATATGAAGGCGCATTATGCAGACTTTGAAACTCTGATAAAGTGTACATACTTATCTGCAGTTGGTTACAATATGGATTTTCATTTTTCGTCTCTCGGGGATCATTTGGGTCATTGTCCGTTTCAAAGCGACTGAAGTTGGGCGTTTCGAAAACACGGGTTTATAGAATCACTCCGTACTTACTCCTCTGTATGGTAGAACGGAACGGGAGAATTCGCCCGCCTCCTACATCGTGCAAACCCGAATTTGGGTAGCCTAGGTACTTCTCCCGCCCTTCACTCCATTCCTTGCCGTATGTTCGAACCTCCCTGACGCTCTCGGGTTTTTGAACTTCCCTAGCTGCTCAGCGTACGGTCGTGGCTCGTTCTTTCGCTCGTCGTGGTTTTTTTGCCTTCTTTCGGGCTTGCATAGGATGACCGCCTGTGCCGATATCTTGAGACTTCGAGAGAGGACGGCTGTGTTTTTGAAACTCTAATGGTTTGGGACCCCGATACAACTCCTGCGTTTCTCATCTGGCCTAAGGCATCTCAGCGTCCGACCCTCGTCTTCCCCCCTCCCTCGGATGATTCGTTCAATGCATCGCGTTACACTACCGTCAACGTTAAGGCTCATCTCTCTCTAACCTAAGATGGTTGCCAGTGCGATTTCTCTGTGCTTCAATTCGTCGGTATTGAATACTGATTGGCTGTCGGTATTGCGAACCCAGTTTGACGACCGAGAACGTTGACCCGCGGTTATCTGGCCTCTCTCTCGGTCTTCTCACCTCGTATCTCTTTCAATGGTGCTTCCCAACCTCTTAAGATCTTAACTCTACTTATCTCCGTCTCCTGCCTTTCGCCGATTCATATGACACTCTTGTGAACCCTTTGCCCCTGAAGGCCTGACGCTCAATTCGTTCGTTCCTCTTAGTCATTTGGTGTTTCATTGTGCGACCTTTATCCTTCTCAGGTACCATACGAATATCATTGCGGTACTTGATATTTACTCCCTTGTAGTTTCTGGGAAGGTCCTCTCAATACGGTTGACTCGTGTTCAAGTTCTGGCCGATAAGATTATCGATGAGTAACAAGGGTCGACCGGTGAAAAAACGGTATCCTGGAAGATTACATACCCAGCAGGATAGTTTTTCACCGCCAACCGTAGTGCCGTATGCCACTACAGTGAGGATCTACGGGGATCTTTTCATTACACCAATTCCACAGACAAACAATTCCAGCTTTCTAATACCACCGCGGTAACGGTTTTACCAAGACCCTGCCGGAAGCTTTTCAACATCAGTACATAAACCTGTCCAGCTCAACCCATCGCACAGTTCTCGGCGGATAAAACTTTAACACTCCTCCTTTGTCCCCCGCTTCTATCCGTCAAGGGAAGCGTCGAGACGAAGGGACCCTGCTTGGTAAAGTTCATTTCGTATGACAGACCCCTCACAGAAGGAGTGCGATCCGTGCTACCGAGTATCCTGAAGGGGGTTGGTGTCCGGTCTACGCGATAATAGAACCGCTTGATGCCCGGAAGATTGGAGGAATCGATCGCAAAAAAGGTGAATGTAACACCCCGGTCTTCAAACCTTTGAGGTGGAGATTGAACGCGGGTTACTGAGAATGAGGGGGTCATACTTATCCCTGAGGCCTGATCGACGAGAGGGAACGCGGCGCTGCCGTGGAGTGTTTTCCTTTTGTTGACCCCTTTGAATGGATTGTTCAGGGAACAGATCGGTTCGTCCCTCCGAATCCGGGTCCGAGTGCGGAGAAGTTTGGAAGTCGGTAGTAAGTTCTGATCTCGCCCCTGTCGAAGATGAGCAACTGGGCCTGGACGGGGCAAGCAGGCATCGAACCGGTGCATCTTTCGTCATTGAACCAGTTGGTGGGCTTCGGAGAGGGAATACGAACACACCACAGCTTACGGAGAGATTGACAACGTCTAAGGGTCGCGATGGCATAATTGAGATGATTCACCACGATGAAACAGTATCCAGGTTTGTCTATATCGCGAGTGAGGAAACAGAGTAGGCGCTCCTAACCATGAAAGTGAGAGGCCAAGAGAGGTCACCGGAGTGATCTCTCCACGCTCATAGCCAACCGTCAGGAATACCAGTGGCATCGGTATAGTAAATTCGGCGACCGTCGATGTTACTCGCTTCGCCATTTTGGGGGAAGAGATAATGGGACGAAGTGAAATCGCCTGTGCCAGTGCCTCCATAGCCCGTTCCGAGCCGCGAACTGACATGCAGGTCGATGCGATGGAATTCGACGTTTCCGGTGTAATCGGATGCCCAACTAGGGCCCCTTTCCTCCGAGTATTAGACACGTAACACGAGACATTTTGCTGTAATTAGAAAGATGCGAGGCGGGTAAATCAGGTCTTTGGGGTTTGGTGGCTGTTCCCAACGGATACGGGGTTTGGCCTACCGTATAGCAGAGTGATAAGGATTCTCGGTCGGTGGAGATTCGACCGAGGGCGACAAGGGTCTCAGTAGTTGGATATGCCAGTGGCGGTTGCGTGCTTAGTTTGGCCAGATATGGTGCTCTTGTGTTGCCGCTCCAAGGTTTTGCATGTCTGTGCGGAGGACGTAAGTTGATCGGGTGATTGATGTGAGACCTACCATCTCTACCTAAATCACATCTCCCATTCCGAGCAGTTGGAAGATCAGGAGAGGGATGCCAAGGGAAATGATGATCGGCGCGAAGCATGTAGATCCTATGAGGAATTAGATGCATGCGGCCAACGTCTTTTGAGTCACGTCGGCAATGGTTTCGCGCATAAACCGCATCTCTACCCTGGCTGCGGTGTCCTTGGTAGGCTACAAGCGTCGTAACATCCTCGCGAGCGACTCGCTGTGGGCGTTGACGTAGAGGATACGGCACTGCGGACTTGATATTATGAAGGGGCTGTGCAGGTTGGCACGTTCTCTAGGACACAGAATGCTTCGTTACTTTTAGGATTCGTTCTTCAAGTTAATGAAAATTGGTGAATCGAATCAACGACTCCAAACATTGGTTTTGTGCAACTTCACGCGCCTTTCTGCGTTGATACCGACCGCGAAACGCCGAAGCAGAGGTATAAATCTCCTTTCAGTATCTTGGATCCCTACAGTACTCCGCTGGCAGGGAACTCTCCATCCCGACCGGGTTTCGTACGTGGAGCCGTGGTGGATGTCCATCGGTCGGGAGAGAGCGCATAGGCGCCAAAGACGCGATCGAGTGCGGGCGTCTTCCTATATCACTCTCCCGGCTGTTCTGACCGAATGTAGCGCGTTTGCGAGGCCTCAGAGAGGCTCGCGGGCTTTTCTAGGTTTAGTAACTCTTGCCAACATCACGGAAGTTGGTATAGCTGCTAACTTACCGTCTTGAGTTTGTGACGGCCGTGAACAAGCCTGACAGGATCGGCGTCGACGTTAACGACGAAGATGCACCTTATGTCAAGGGTCCGCTCCCCCACCAATCCAATTCGTGATCACCGTTTCATTTGAACGATCTCGGCCCCCCAATGAAGGAGAAGACCGAAAGGATATCTGGCTTTTTAATGTCTCCTCCCGGTCCTGTGAAAAGGCCGGAGGTGGGGGGAACGAATAAGGCTCATCAGGTCTCACACCATCAACATCGTGCTTCGATCCTCACTCTTTTTACGACTATATGAAACACGACAGCCAGGTCTTTTACGAGTCTGGTTCGTGACCAGAATCGTTGCATCATTCTCTTTGTTTTCTATTGTCTGTGCTCATATCGATCTCCACACTCATCCAGGGTGGCTACAGGTAGGCCGTGCTCTTCGGCGGTTTTTGGGGTCCATCCTGTCGCCGAAATACTCAGGCCTCTGCTGACAGTGTACTTCTTTGAGGTCTGTTGGCCGACAACCCCAATTACTATTTCCGTAATTCTTCACGCTTACTATTTACCGTCTAACTCGAATGACCGCCTTTCGGCAATACGGCTCCTTCGAATACAAGCAAGCACAAGAAAGTTAGGTCCATCTCACATTCGAGGCAACCACCACGGAAACTGGGTGCAGATCCTGGTACTCTAGAGTCACTATTAACCCCTCCGCCACCGGACTTTCCACCGGGGTATACCTTCAGACCGCAGCATCAAGATGACACACACCAGAGCCGATGAAACCACATTTGTATCCTGATCGAGTTGCAGATTGCAGGAAGCCGCGCGCAAAGATCATCTTCCCCTCCTTGGAGGTAGAGCGGCGAGATTACAAATAGGCCCGCGACCAGTAAATTTTCAGGTCAATTCCCATTGTTTTCTATAGACACGTTAGTTTCCGGTTCGTATGGAGGATGACTTAATCAATTATCCAGGACAGGCCCCACTCCAAGCACGGTATGCTTGGTGTGCGTGCATCTGGGTCCGGTTGGCATATCATTCCCTGCTCGGAGGCAACTTTCTATCCTCCATCTCATACAGCAGAAAGTTGAACTGGGACAAGAGGGAAAGGGACGCGCCACTGGGCAACCTCTTCGTGCAATCATCTCGTAAGACCTCGAGTGGAGGTCCGTTCCTCTCACCTCTGGTGATCTTTGTGAAACTAGCGGAAAGGTGAGACGATAAGGTGAAAGGAACTTCCCTTATCCGCGCTGGAAATGGAAGGCCCAGTCCTTATCGATAAGCACCTCCCAATCTATGGGCGCCCCTCGGAGCTTTCCACCGGCAGTTCGAGTGATGAAGCGGAAAAAAAAAGCCCTTTCGGTAGGGTGGACAGGCCCCCTTTCCCAACCGGAAGTACTGTATATTCAAACAGAAGTATAAAGCAGTGGCACAATAGGCGTACAGAAAACAATTGGTCGTACAAACACAGCGAGAGCATTTCGGGTTGGATACACGATTGCGAAGGCAGTCGAGGTTCAGTCTTGATGCAGGCGACGGTTCCGAGGAGGCTTGAAGTTGAATCTTGCGCGAAAGTTGTTAAGGAACCTGCGGATTTGGAAGCGCTCGAACGTCCCGAACCTCTCTCGAACGGTTGGAGGTATAGAAACTTGGATGGCGCCAACGAACTGCCTTGCGACAGAAATCGAACGTTCAAGGACTGAATGTTCGAAAATCGAGCGGGTATCTTGGCCATATCCACCGCCTCCGCCTGGGTTTTGTGGGGTGGTTTGTTCGCGCCCGTCGCTAAATAGGTTGTCTACGTTACATATTAGTCGAGAAGATGGATAAGGCGCCCAATCACATACAGTAGGTGCTGGGTGCCGTACAGCCAGTGCTGTTCCCCTGGGCCAGTGAAATTGCTATCCTCGGGCCAGGGGGGATGGACGATGACATAGCTGCTGCGACTGTCAGACATAGACGCATATCCAAAGTCTTTGGTCGCTGCATCCGATTTTCCACCCAGCATCTATCCACCAAGTCCCAGACCGTTCTTCCAAACCCAACAGCTTCCAAATTTTCCGGTTTTTTGGGCCGTTCTCCCGCCATCACCGCGAATATCACTTCCTCAGCTCTGCGGTTCTCTACGCTGAACGGGCGGACACCCATCACGACTTCATATACGACCATACCGAAGGCATAGATATCCGCTTCTCTCGATACTCGTGAGCGGTCGAGACCATACTTGCCTGGGTAAATGAGTTCTGGAGCCATATAGGGTGTCGTTCCTCCGCTGAGGTTCATCTCCTTGGAGGTCATAACGAAAGACGGCGTCGGGGCGGGGGTCGAAAAGCCGAAGTCAGAAAGACACGCCCGATGGGGTGTTCCATTCGCGATAAGGATGTTGGGCTATGACCCCGAACGAAGGTAAGAGTTAATATCGGCACGATCAATGAAAGACAACGTGAGCGGTGTGAACTTACCCCTTTGATGTCCCCGTGAATAATCCCGTGACTGTGGAGGTACTGCAAGCCTTCAGCGGCGTCTGCAAGCTAAGACGATGGAAGAATTAGTTACAATGCTACGGAGGAGTAGAATCAAGGGTTGAATTACCAGACGAAGCCGGTTTGCCGAATTTAACTGAATGAAATGAAAGATATTGCCGTTCACCATGAGCTCGGATATCATCGAGCATTTCCCGGTGCGACTGTCGATCTCGACCGCGATAAGACCAAGGATATTAGGATGAGAGATGTTCTTCCAAAGAACGGTCTCCTTGCAGAAATGCTACGGCCGGCGCACACTAGTCAGTGTTGAAAAAAAAAGGTAGAACTCGGTGTATCTGACCTGTTGGAGCTCGAGCGCGTTACTGTCTTGCGCCATGCGCATGACCTTAACAGCGACCGGCTGACCCCCCAAGTTCCCCCTCCAAACATCTGAGAACCCTCCACTGGCGAAAGCCACGGAATCGATATCGAAGTCTAGGCTCCGATTGATCTTATAGCTATTTGGAACCTGGCAAGCATTGTACGCAAGGCTTCGCAATACACTTATGGTATGGCTTGAAAGCTTTCCTTGGTTTCGACCACGATCAAGAACCTGTAGGCGGAAGAGGATCAGGATCGACGAAATCAACGTGGATTTGCAATCGGCCCAGATAGGTGGATGAACACATACTCTAGCAAGGATGTCGAGGACAATGGTAGCATCTTCGCCCTCAAGAGATGTCGTGGCCTTCCTGTTCACTCGGTCGTTGAGGAGGGAAGTGAGGAGTAGGAGGTATTCTCGGGACTTGGGGTCGAACTGTTCTAAACGTCTCCATTCGGAGACGATGTGGGGTACCTCCGCATGTCCGCCTCGTAGCCGATCTGCAGAAAAATCGTGAAGAGGGACGTCACCCGGCGTTGTAGCGCCATTATCGCCGTTGTATTTGGCGATGAGTTGGCGGAAGACGGATTGGAACTGCATTGCGGGTATACTCAAGGAAGGGAAGTGTAAACAATGTAATTTGCGGAGTCGTGATGTGTTGTGGTTGAGCGTTTCTGTCGTCCGAATAGAGTGGGATTAGCCAAAGGTTGAACGAATTCGCACTCGCAGAGTATAGTTAGAAACGGCGAGACGGCGAGACATAATCGGGGGGGGGGAGATCAAGAGAGGAATCATGAGGTGATTCCAAAATATATGCCTGCCGTGAGGGAAGAGTGCATAGCCACCCCAAGGGGTTGTTCTGACACATCCGAGAGTGCACGGAACCAGTACACAAACCTCATGACAGAAAGGATTACAAAGACAACCGATGAAAACAGAAAGGACTAGTGCCCGGGGGCTTTCAGACTATCTGGCCGGATGCCGTGAAGGAACGCGGCCTGTGGACACCGAGATGGTGGGTTGGCTCCAGTTGCCTGCGACGATTGACTGAAGCAATTGAAGGACGGTGTGCACACCTCGTGCTTAATAGGGTTTGTATAAGAACCAAGTCCCGGGTCATAGTAAGTGACTGATGCAATTTTTGCACTTATCGGTATCACAGTGTCGCAAGTGGCTGGCTGGGGAGGGTCGGATTTCTCCGAAGGCGCCCGAAGGAATCGGGAGGGCCACCTTGGTTTCCGTTCGGTAGCCATTGAAAGAACTTGAATTTCCCAGTGCCTCTTCGTGCGAAAAAAAACGGGACGAAGAATGGTCAATGTAACTTACAATGAGTACGATGCGTGCGTGTGGATCGACTATGTAGTCTCCAATAATTGCTGAATGAACGAAAGCTGGGTTTAATGGGCGGAGTAAATGTCATAAAAGTAGTCAGGTGAAACCAATAAGTGCACTGCACGTTCAAAATATGGCGAATGGGTATGAATGAAAAAGGAAAGGCGCATAGGCACATGAAACATAGGTGTAAACGTGTTCAAGTCCGGACGGATGGAGATATAGGTGCACCGAGACGAAGTACTGACATCCGGCCCTTGACCCGTGCGCCGAGGCGGTCGAACAGCGAAGGCTTTGCGCGAATGAACTGCACACTGGGCGCAGAGAATGCAGGGTGGAGATCGCTACCACCACTCATAAGATCTGTGGCAAACTTGATCTTCTGGACTATGCTTGTGCTTGCTTGAGAAGGAACAAATAGTCGGGCTATAAATATTGTGAGGCGAGGTTTAGTCTGGGGTGCGAGAGCTAAAGAAGGCACTGACCAAAGTCTCTAGAACCACTATCGGGTTCGGGTGCGGTTGGACGCTCTACCTCACGGACCGATATTGTGGAGCCGGGGGCAAGAACTGTGGAAGATCCTGCGACGCGTTGGAAATGTTTAAAGATCTCTTCCACCGTGGGCCGGTCACCACGATCTTCCTTCCAACATCGCTGGACCAACTCCCATGTGCCTCGACCAAAGCCAATGTCCCCCGCTTCTTCTGGCTTGCTCGGCCTTTCACCCTTCATGACGCGCAAAATAACTTCGGGTGGCCGACGTCCCTCCCCTCCGAAGGGAAAGCGCCCGGTAAGTACTTCGTAAACCACCATTCCAAAAGCATAGATGTCCGCCTGCTCGGAAACTCGGCCATCGCGAAGGCCAAATTTTTCGGGGTGGAGTAGTTCTGGAGCCATGTGAGACCAGGTGCCCTTGCACTCATCCACACTCGCAGGCATGACAAATGACATGGTAGGGGCGAGGGTTGAAAACCCGAAATCGGAAATGCAGGCTTGAGGAGTCGCTCCATTCTTAATCAGGATGTTTGTCTGACACAGAATGATACCGGGTTAAAAAACTTGATCCTCGCTCGCGCCGACAGGGCGGCAGACATAGATAACGTAAACGCTCACTCCTTTCAGATCCCCATGAACAATTCCACATTTATGGAGATACCGTAAACCTCTCGTAACGTCTTCCAACTATGGAACTTTCAGTTCACATAAAAGTTACAGGCAGAAATATCGCACCAGACGGATCCTGTTCGCCTCCCTCGCGCGGATGTATTCCATTATGTTTCCATTGACCATCAGCTCCGAAATCATGGAAAACGTTCCAGTCTGAGGGTCGATGTCGACTGCGATAAGCTCCAAAACGTTAGGATGGGAAGTGTGCATCCAGAGCACAGACTCCTTGCAAAAATCCTGTGTTTGGGGTT
>MU118059.1:0-75319 GCA_014904855.1 Thelephora ganbajun
AGACCGAACTTATAATCGATACCCGGATGATGGTCGCAGATATCCATCGTAACGTGTTGACAGGTCAGGCAGGCACTGACAGTCAACATCACTCTGTGAGTGCAATTTTCCATCCCTCAACGACAGAATGCAAAATACTCACCACCTCCTAGACTCAACCCAGGTTAGCTATCCCGAATACCATGGGGTCCACAGTCTCACTTTTACATAGCATACTCCCTGGAGAGTTGCCTCCCCTGCCGCCGGGGGCCTGTTTCGGACGCGACGAACTGATCGAGGAGATCATTGCTCTCACAGGATGCCTCACACCCGTTGCTCTCATAGGTGCTGGCGGAATCGGCAAGACATCCGTTGCCCTCACCGTCCTCCATCACGACCACATCAAGAAACGGTTTGGCGATAACCGGCGATTCATCCGTTGCGACAGGTTCCCAGCTTCGTGTGCAAATTTCCTCGGTCGACTCTCCAAGGTCATCGGTGCAGGCATTGAAAACCCTGACGATTTGACTGTTTTACGTCCATTCCTATCCTCAAGGGAGATGATTCTGTTTCTCGATAACGCCGAATCGATCCTCGACTCGCAGGGAGCGGACGCCCGGGAGACATATGCTGTGGTGGAAGAGCTGAGTCAGTTCAGCAACATCTGCCTTGGCATCACCTCGCGCATCCGCACCGTCCCCCCACGCTGCAAACGTCCCATTATCCCCACATTGTCAATGGACTCAGCATGCGACATCTTCTACGACATCTACGATAACGGTGGACGATCCGATATCATCAGCGACCTTGTTCGGCGATTAGACTTCCACGCGCTTTCGATCACACTGCTCGCTAAGGTCGCATCGCACAACGTGTGGGATTACGATCGATTGGCCAGGGAATGGGATGCGCACCGCACACAGGTACTTCGCACGGACTACAACGAGAGCCTGGCAGCAACGATAGAACTTTCGCTCGCTTCGCCGACATTCCACGAACTTGGCCCCAGCGCCCGTGATCTACTCGGTGTCATCGCCTTCTTCCCTCAAGGCATCGACGAGAACCTGGACTGGTTGTTTCCCGCCATCTCCGACAAGAAGAACATCTTCGACAAATTCTGCCTCCTTTCTTTGACATATCGAAGCAACGGCTTCGTCACCATGCTGGCACCACTCCGAGACTACCTTTCCCCCAAAAGCCCAGAATTCTCCCCACTCCTCCACACGACCAAGAACCATTACTTCCGCAGATTGTCGGTTGATGTTAATCCTGGCGACTCCGGGTTCGAAGAGGCGCGATGGATCAGGTCAGAGGATGTGAACGTCGAGTACCTGCTGGATGTCTTTACATCCATTGACACAAACTCGGATGATGTCTGGCTAGCCTGTGCTCATTTCATGGAACACCTCTATTGGTACAAAAAACGGCTAGTTGTGCTAGGGCCAAAGATCGATGGACTTCCGGATAACCATCCCTCCAAGCCAACGTGCTTGTTCGAGCTCTCACGATTGTTTGAGTCGGTTGGAAATATTGCAGAGTACAAACGACTCCTTATTCGCACGTTGAAGCTGTGGAGGGAGCGGGGGGATGACCTTCAGGTCGCTAAAGCATTGAGGTTCCTATCCGATGCAAGCTGGCAGCTGGGCCTCCACAAGGAAGGGATACCGCAGGCAGAAGAAGCGTTGGAAATTTATGAACGGCGCAATGACGTATTGGGACAGGCACGATCTTTGAAACGCCGCGCATGGTTGTTGGATGGCGACAAGCAACTGGATGCCGCGGAAACGACTGTATCCCGAGCAATTGATCTGTTCTCGAGCATCGACGACCAATTTGAGATCTGCCAATCTCACCGTCTCCTTGGCCAGATCTGTCAATCCAAGGGCAAGACAGAGAAGGCCATCAACCATTTCGAAACAGCCCTCGGAATTGCGTCTTCTTCCGACTGGGACGACCAGCTGTTTTGGATTCACTGCTCCCTTGCGCAGCTGTTTTGCGATCAAAGCAGGTTCGATGACGCACACGTTCACATTGAACGCGCCAAGTCGCACGCAGTCAATCTCCCATATTATCTTGGTCGCGCGATGGAGCAGCACGCTCAGGTTTGGTATAAACAACGCAGGTTCAAAGAGGCAGAGTCTGAGGCTCTGCGCGCCGCAGATGCTTATGAGAGGCTTGGGGCTGCGAATGATCTAGAGGACTGCAGAGTACTCCTCCGGGACATCGACAAGAAAACGAGAAGCTGATTTATACCTCCGTGGTAAACAGGATTTCAGGTTTCAACGGTGAGTCCCTGGAAATAGCACCACTTCCTACGCCCGTTTACTCTCAATTCTCAGCTCAGGGTACCGGACACCATCTCACAAGTCTATCCAGAAGTATCCTTCCGTGAACAACCAACCCCGCGTCTAGACGGGTATCCCAGTCCTGAATGTAGCACCCCTCATTACTGCTGCTACCCTCTATCTTCCTCTTTTCTTTCCAAGGGCACTTTCTTATACTGGTTGACCTCCTGTAACCGCACATTATTATGTGCTTCGTTTCACTGCTCGATTCCACTTGACCTGCATCCTGTGCGGTGTCAATCCCCGTATTCCGTGTTGCATTATTTTCTTTTGCCTCTCGTGTGTGGTAGAGCGTCTGTGATTTTCAGACGTTTGGTTTGCCAATGTGACAGTTAACATCGTTTGCTGTAGTTTTAGACCGGAATCTGATATACAGCCCTGAGATTTTCATAAACATCGGCAGCGTGAAAAGCCTTTGGGTGGAGAACTCATTGTAAGGGATCTGAGCACCATGTTCTCGAGAGGATCATGGGTGGTTGGGCTCGCGATTCACCTTGACGCGAACCGTGTCAAATGCGATGAAGGCTACTCATCCTGAGGGTCCTACATCCCCATCATACTCATACCAGCGTGCTGAAGCGGTTGCAGCTCTACGACGAGATGTGTCTTCAATCCGGCCTAGACATGCTCAAGGAGAGTTCCACGAAGATCGGGGTCTCTCTCCCAACCGGAGCTAGTAAGACCCTGGTTTCCGTGTCTCTTCTGGAACGGTCTCATCCCGAACGGCTTACGGCTCCCACCGCTCGCTTTTACCCTTCATCCCCTCCCACCAACCCACTGTTTTCGTAGACGAGCGGGTGGTAACCGTGCTCCTGGACGGGCCTGTATGGCACAGGAAGCTTCTCGAATGGTCTATTTTTGAATATGTTAGATGGTACAAGATCTGGCATAACATCAGACGGACGCTATATCTGCGACACACGAGGAGAGCGTACCTTGTCGATATAAATATATATCAGCGGAGCAACCAACCAGTATGATCGAACTCTTTTCACCAGGGGCAACAGAGTATTTACTCATTGAAGAAATCTTGAACTGACTGTAGGGTTTGAATCAGTATCTAAAGGATAAAGGGAGCGAAAAAACGTTAAGTAGAAACGTACGCCAGCTGATGGCAGAAGCTCCCTCTTATACTTTATCGCCGTAATTTCAATGGGTTTCCTTTCGCCTTTATCTTGAAAGAGACGACTCAAACTTCAGCATAAAACCGTCATTCCTTTTGTGGAGAATCACTTCCTTGCCCTCAGCGAATTTGTCGGATAAAAATCTGGCATGGGGGAAAAGGATCCTAGCTCGAGCACTAGCACGGCCTAGGTTTTCTGGTGCACCGGCCTCACTCGTTACACAGGTTGCTCTGCGCTCGTACTCCCTGGTGTTGCTTGGGCGTGTTTGGCTTATGAATCCTGAACCCCACGATAAGTCTCACCTGGGTACGACCCTCCAGGCGCTGGAAGTGATGCTTGACGCTTGAAGTCCTGGAATAGTGTCTTGATTAAAGGTGAACGGTAAGCCCGCAGTGACTTCTGCGGCGTATTTTTATAACTTACCAGAAATTGGACGGGATCCACGGCAAGACCATACCCACCTTTACCTGCCGTCGCGGTTCCCATTGAAGTGACCTCAGCTCCAGACCTTCCTCTGCCCCCAAAGCGGCTGCTGATGATCGATGAACTTCCATAACCCAACCCAGCGGTCGGGTTACAGGTAGGAAACTCAGGCGACCTCCCGAATGAAAGCGATCATCAGATTGAAGGATGTCCGATGCATCTCCTCAAGTTAGGCGATATCTCCTAACGAAACGACTCTCCGGCCCTGGCTTCCGTTGACTTCATACGCAGCCATCGATTTTGTTGATCGCGATCGCGTTCAGTTCTACCGTGCAGATCATTTCGTCACCCTCGTGTCTTCTGCAATCGATTCTTCGGCAAGCAATTGCGCAGATGGGATATGTAAGTTTGTTGCTATCGTGATTGCATTCAGCCGCCTTTCTCCTCGCGACAACGGTATCTTCCGTAACCTCGATTTTAAACTCTCTCGGGATAACGAGAACATGCACATCCCCAAGTTCACCCGCGAGGCTGTGTGGATGTAGGAAAGAAAGAAGCTGGGATTTGGAGGGGACGAGGGGACCAAACCGTTCACATTCACGTACGGCGAGGTCACCCCTCACGAGCCATCACCGGACGATCCACGACCACCCCATGCGGAGTCTCTCAGATTGAAGAAGGCCGATCCGGCTGTCAATGTCAGTTGGCCCGGCTCTGACATAGTTGCGGAGAACGACTTCTTCAACAACTATACCCTCTTCCAACGGTGACGAGCTTGAAGGATATCGCCCAGGTCTTCCTCAAAGTTCCACGCAGTGCATGCTCTCATTCGTTTCTTGGTTGCCATATGCTCACGCTAGATTAGTCCAGCGGTGGCTCTACGACCACGCTGGGATTCTCCACCGCGACCTGAGCCCGAACAATACCATGGATCGGACCATCAAGGAGAAAAACGAAGCGGTACTCGGCGAGGAGAAAGTCTGCGGAGTGCTAACCGACAGTAGATCTTGCATCGTGGGTGACTTCTCCGGGATGAGATTACATCATGATCTTGCAGTGAAGGACCAAAAACCGTTCATATATGACCCGCAAGCCACTCGGCGGGACGAATGTTCCCCACCTGCGTAGGGATGACGTAGAGCACCTCTTCTACATTATGCTGACCCCGGCCACACACCACGGGATTAAAGATCCAGGACGGTAAGATGGGAGGAATACGGACTCGAGACGGGGGGACTCTTTTGTTGGGGGTGGTTCAATAAATCACTCTACGATGACCTCGCTGCTTTCGGGCGAACTCTCTATTTGAAGTTGAACGATCTCGATTTATCTCCACCTTTCAAGGACTTTCGTGGTTGGCTTACAGGCCTCCGCCGGTCTTCCAAATAAAACTTCCACTCCAAGGAGGACCACAGAGACGGGTGTCCTAGTTGTAGCGGCACTAGGGTGGGGTTCAGATGATAAACCCATACTGACGTTCGAAGGTGAGGCATTTTCCTGTATCGACTGAGTACATTATCAATCTTTCCCCCGATGCTCAGTGTTGCGTTTTCAAGAAGACAACAGTCGGACGAGGAGAACTTATACGCCGTGACATTTATTAGTACCAAGATTTTGGTCTCCCATATTCTACAACCACCTAGTTGTCCGATGTAGCATATATAATTTAGCCAGAACAGTGGAAAATGACTGCACAGAATGATGGAGGATGAAGGGGAAAACAGAAGAATAGATGGGGAGTACTATCATACAGCAAATATCTACTATCGGTGAGTGACCAAGCGCATGCATGGGAAGGGTATAAATTTAAAACCGATGCTCGCTCTACTGAGACAACAAGGCCTGCGAACTAGGCTAAGCCTTGGTTCTATCCATCCACGAGGGCCACAAAAGATCCTCGACAATACAAACCTCAGGAACCGCTATCCTCAAATTTTGATAGTCCGGTGGAACCATCTCCACACTAACATTACCCTCCACCAAACCCACCAAATTCTCCCTCAACTTGATATTCTCCATCTCGAAACCATCCCTACCAAATTTCCTGTACACCTTCACATCTTTGAACGGGATTCCTACTTTCGCTCGCGAACTCGCAACCTCGACGAATTTATCGGCAGGGAGGAACCTCGTTTGTAGAGTGATGGTTTGGAGATGAGGTAGCGGGATGTAGCCCGAGCTCTCGTCCGGGAGGAGGGCGTGTAGGATGGCGGTATCGGGTGGGAGAAAACTGTCCGTGATGAACAACCCCTCTAACCCCGGAACCGAGGCAAAAATGGTAGGATATGCCGACCGACTCGTCAAACTGGATTCGATCCATAACTCCCGTGCCGCCGGTAAACGTGAGCTGAATAACTGCCGTAAACCTTGAGGAATAAATGCGTTCAGTTGGTGATGCGCCGTAGTCAAGAGGAAAACCGATGAATGAGGTCCACACGAGATAAGTCGAAGACCGGCGGTTGTGCACCCGAGTTCGATCCGCGTCGCCCCTTGCAACCGATGTTCCGGCGGGTAATTCGGCGGGAAAATGTCGTGAATAGCGAGATTTTGCGAGGGTGGGAACCTAACACTGTCGAATCTAATTGCCACGTCGTTCGTGGTCGGCAGTTGAATCAACGACAAAAGCCTCGAAATTCCGTGGTGCGCGAAACCGGAAAGATGCAATCTCTGGAGGTTGTCCAACGATACGGGTGTGACGTCTACCAAGCTTCGCGCCGGTGTTCTGCTGACCCCTGTGTCGTCTTGTTCCAGCAAGATGTCGCGAAGGCACGGACTACACTGGAACAGGTCTAGGAGGCGCTCCATTGAGCGTTCTAAGTTGCGTTGAGCGGCTAAGCACAACACGGACAGGTTGTGAAAGCGGTTGTTGGGCCATATAGTGAAGTAATTGACCCTCAAAACCCGCAGGGAGGGGAGTGACTCCGCAAAAATCTTTGGAAGGGATGGGGTAGCCCTATGGTGGATCCCGGCGAGTGTATTCCGATACCCGACGTGAGCCGGAGGGTAAATCACCAGCGTCCCGAGTAAGGGCGCTGGAAGTTGAAAATCCGATAGCGGCTCTCCAACGTCCAACGGATAGACCATCGTAAATGTTCGGAATCTTCCGCTGTGATCAGCAAGGTTTCCCATGAAATCGAAGCTCGTCCTCCTGACCAGGTCCGAGTCGGAGTTGCCACGAGAGCGTCTGAAGCGTTCCCCCTCAAACCTAACGTGAATGTGAAGGGGCAAACTGCCAGACCTCGAGGTAAACGCGTCGACGACCTCTGGTCTTGTGACATCTATCGTCGACCACAACGAGGGGAACATAAGCGCAGTCTCCCGCCAGTGGTGGCACACATGTGTTACGCATAGTATCCACTCATGAAACGGTCGCGCCGTCGCGTACCCCGGTTTTTGTATTGGAAGAACCTCACGTCGGAGGAAGTGGAATACGTTGGCCAGGGTCTCCCGTGGAATGCGGTTGATGGACCGCGCAGCATTTTTCGACCGACGAAGCTTGACTATCACCATTGACAGCTTTTGTTCCAAGGGCGCGAGCTATAGGATGGTAAGCCTGGCGCGAAAGATAGGGAACTTCAAGTCCCAGTAATACCTCGTGATGCACGTCATCTACATCCTCTCCTGCTCTGTAGATGCGTTAATTCGAATTTCTATTGTGCCACGATGGGCAGTCGAAATCTTTCACCTTTGTCTTTCGAATAAGCTCGCACAAACATTGGAGACCTTCTGGCCGAGGTCGTCTGCAATGTCATACAGAGCAACAGTGCAGGGGGATTCGCCGCTCATGCTGAAGATGCTTGATGGAGGTACAGAGTGGAACGGGCACCCACGAGATATAGCGAAGCCTCAATATACCTGCCAGTGGTCGATCGGCGATCACACACCTTATCAGATCCGGTCACCGGCTGTCAGGTGGAATGGACAAGTCGGACCGAGGAAGGCTACCTTTGTTCATCTCGAGCATGCGGGAGTGGGCACGAAACAACGCGTACAATATAGGGGTAGGGACTTAACTACGGGGATAGAGCACGAGGTAGGTAATGGAAGATGCACAGAAGAGAGAGGATGTAGCGAAAGGACGGAGCAGGGAGAACCAGGGAGGAAAGCATGGTAATACATAGGATACAACACGCTGAACCACGATCTTCAACCGAGAGGGGCACCACAAGTCGCAAGCAACGGTATTTTGTGCGCAAATTAACCAGATCCGAAACATAAGTTCCGACATCTACCGGAGCTCAAAGCATGTGTCTGCCCTTTGGGGAATATGATTCAATGATAATTGTTGGTAACTGTGACGAAGAGATGGGACTTTTAAGATGATGACGAGGTCATCGATGATGAATCATGACTTACGGCTCAGAATTCTGGTGGAAGTAGAAGCCACTCATCGTAGCCACAAGTGGGCCAGGCCCACTACGTGAACTGGAACGCGACATCCCCCGCTGGAATCGGCCCTCCCTATCGGTCGAGCGCCTCCTGGACCGATGAGGACTGTCAGGCTTTGCTATGATCTCGACAGGTTCAGGAACCACGTCGGGGGTTGTATCAGTGTTCATATCATCTGTCTCACGAATCAGCGGCATGTGGTGGGACGCTGGAGTCTGCGGCTGTTGATTGAAATCGACGCAAACGTAATAGAACCCTGTGTTAGGTTTTGCGGAGCGTAAGCGGGTTTGACCATGTAGGAATGGGAAGGAATATACCTGCGAAGCTAGCGCCGTTGATGTCTTGTACGCGATGGTCAGGGACGAGGAATCGCTCTTTCCAGCGCATAAATACAGCCCCGCGGTCATTTTCAGGCATGGTCAGGTACGGTCGCTTCAGTTCGTTTTTAACATGTCGGAATGCTGGGAAGCGTTGCCAATGGACCATGTCTTCCTGTTCCGTGGCGCCCCAATTGCGCGTCAAGAAGCCGTAACGGCTGCCAATAATCTCGGCATCAAAATACGTTGTGAGCTCTGGCCAGTCCTCTGTCAAACCACGTATCCGCAGGTAACCACACAAAAACGATGACGAAAAGTCGACATCCTATACGAGGGGTATACAAGATTTGATTCAGGTTACCAGGATAATAATGCGGGGACTCGTACCACAATGGTCACGTTGACATCATAACTGCTCCGCCCACTTTTCTGTGTACCGGTAAACATTGCTCCGGGGTAGAGACAATGGTGGGTGGAGGACCGGACGCGAAGCCTTGTGATATCCACCAGAGGGTTGGGGGAGTAACTAGTTTCGCGCCTGCTTTCCTTCTGGGACTGTGAAAACTCTGAGGATGCAGTCCTGGAGATTTGGTACAGATTATCTGTTTGGATTTTGACTTTTGGAGCATGGTGGATCTTGTCCGATATCCTAGGCAAATAGGTGTTGGACTCGGAAGACATGGAAATTGAGCGCGACAGTTCCGGGCCGTCTAGCGCGGACGTCGAAGGGTGAGTTTGGGAGGCAGGGAATGATATTGGGCTCGGCCCATCTGGGGGGACTTGCAGAACAGGCCTGACGAGCTCGGACCCACCGAAAGAGCCGCGACCGCCAGCTGAGATGGGGTGTTGCTGTCGGGGGGGAATGCTCCTAGTCTCCCTACAACCTGCACATAAGAGAGGGATGTCTGGCTCGATTAACAACTGGTGGGCCGGATAGTCTGCGTCGGATGACAAGACAGGAGTCCTGCACAACATACAGACCTTGACCTGCTCTCGCGAGAGATCAAGGTCTTCAGGTTGAGGTTGGGTCGGTACCGACTGCTCTGAAGGCATAAAGGACACAAGCGTTGAGTAGGGGAGGGTAAAGGTGCAAGGTCAGTGCGTGGGGCAGGAGGAGGGTCTGAACGTTCCCACGTGGTCACCATATCCCTTGCACAGCTCGAGGTGTCCGAATTCTGTCCAGTATGTTCCGCCGTCACAGGTAAATCTCCGGTCCAGTCTCTCCTTACTCCCCGCATCTATCTGTAATTGCCCGCACACTCTGAGATTCATAGGTCTAACTCTCTCCCGGTCGGCCCTCTCTCCGCACTCAGAACAAAATAAATAAAATAATCATACGTTACGGTCCTCTCGTACGGAATTTGGCCGAACAATTTGAGACCAATGCGGCTATCAGCGGTCGCAAGTCAGACGGATGATATAGATAAGGGGAACCTGATACACGCCCCCTTCACTTTCCGCTAATGGACTGGTGCAAAATACTCCACCTCCTCCTCTCCTCTTCACTTCCTTCGAAGTACCACCTGACATCAACGATCTCGGAGAACCCTTCCGCCAACGAAGGCTCCTCATAGTTCTTCTGAAACCCAAAATATGCGATGTTCGGGACCTTATCCCGCTTAGCCTTTATTCGGCGGTTAATGGAACGGAGACGATTAAGCGGACCTACACAATGGCACTCACTTCATTCTCCAGAGTGGACGAGGCGAGGCAGTAGGTTCTGTACATATTGTTGTGCCAGGCCAGGTCGATGGAATTTTCAAATTTGAAACACCTGGCCAGCAAGGACGGTATACGTAAACGAAATTCAACTATGTCGAGCGCGAAGTCCATCACTGCACTTACCGGACTGGGACATCAAATCTTTTCGCAATGTCAATGTAAGGTTTCCGTGTTTTCCCGTCCCTGTTCGTGTTATCTGGATGAGAATGCGATTAGCGGCAGTTGCGCGAAGGACAGTTCATAAGTACCAATGACACAACTCTTGCCATTCGCGAGCGCTTCTTCGGTCGCCTTTATACACTTAGGTCTGCTTCCCAACACATCCTGGTTGATGTGCCTATACCCAGCAGGACCAAAATGTTTCCGACACAACGTCGATTTCCCCATGCTTGGGTAACCGACAAGCAACACAAGTTCGGGCTTGGGAGACAACGTCGGCGTGAACAGCTTTCCATCTACAACGGTATCCTCAGTTCTTCCCCGGTGAGTGTTTTTCAATATAGAACCCTACCTGGTATCACTGATGAGGTATCATATCCGAGGAACTGGCATCCCGAAGCCGGTTGCCCCAAGAAGAATTCCTGAACAGATGTGAGGTCATTGTCTTTGCGCGACAATCACCGTTCATTCATACCTCGGGCGTGTAAAACTTGAGACCAGCGTTAATTGCCCACTTTCTATCGGTTCCCGAATGATCGCCCGGACGCCCCGCAGCGTCTCCTACAAGGTACGATTCCGCCATGTCTACGAAGGCGGTGTTAACATCGGCAACAACGAACGCCGAACGGTAATGAAATTTACCTATCTCCACGTTCTCGGATATGTGTATATCCTTCAGCGCGTGGAGCATCCCCAGCATGGGTTTGCGATACTCGTCGTCCGCAGACGCCGCAAAAATTCTGAATGGGACATTTGGGAGCTGGAAAATCTCAGGCTGAGCGCGCGCGATCACAAACGAGGACCGGCTCACAGAAGCAGCAATGAGATGAATCTTTTGTTTCCACTCTTCGAGATCCTTCGAGAGCTTCTGATTCGAGATCACGACGATCGAGTACCTACGATGGTCAAAATCCCCAAAGAGCGAGCTGGGTCGTCCACCTTACCTGCTATTGTGGACTTCCTCTAGCTTCTTCACGACGCTCTTATGCCACCAAGTGAAGGAGGCGTGGCGATTCTTCTTGGGCTGTCCTTTCCCAAAAGGGGATACAATTATGGTACCGTCCAAGTCAAACATTGCGATTTTGGGATATGTCGCAGGCGTGAGGTTTACCCCGTATAAGCACGTCTTCTTAGGACCAAGAGGATTCAGCCATTGAAATTGTGATCCATCGGACGCGCCAGACTTAGACCCGGACGCGTCAGATTTGGTGAAGAACGGGTGAACTGTTGGGAATCGCGAAGAACCGGCTCAACGTGAATTCACGGACATATAGTAGCACATACTCTTCTGAGCCTTCGTCGAGATTGAGGGCGGAGATGCATCAGAATCGGCTTTCCGTTTCTTGGTGGCTGCAATAGACATGTTGTGCAAGTGGCAGTAACGAGGTATCCGGCCGTAGATGATGCACGGAACAACAAAGTGGCGGACCTGCGAACTCGGCCTCAGATTTGCAACTCGTGCGGTCCGTCGAGGTCGCCGTTCCGATAGAAGCGGCGGAAGTCGTGATGAGGTGAGGACAGCAGTGGGCGGGCGTCGGAAACGCGTGTTGGCCCTACGTCGGGTTTTCGGAAGATGGCTTGGAGTCCGTCCACCATCTCTTAACTTTTTTTGTCAATTTCCCTCTGTCGACAGCCCTCTCACCAAGCATTCTCGCGCACTGTAATCGTGGTCTGGGCGCAGACCTGGCTCGCGTGCAACTCGCACGGAACTTTCTTTGAGAAAACGTCGGCTCGAATATTTCCATGGATGGCAGAAGGTATGTCTAGTAAAATCACCCCCCAGGCTCTTATAGTCGTTTGTCGTGCGATTGAGCGCACTCTTGCAGCCCGGGGGACATCTCATATGCGGTGAACGGTATACTCCATCGTGCGTTATATCTCGACGAGTTTTTCTGTTTGCCCGTGCGCCTCATTCCAATTTTAGAATACAAGGCGGTCGCTTGTGCCATAGTCGCAAGCGGAGTATCGACTTTTGCTGGGTATCCTGTAAGTCTTCACACCTACTGTGAAGACAGAGTTTGGAACCAAAACTAACCCTCCCAACCAGCTTGATTCACTTAAATCTCGCCTACAAACAATCAAACACCCAATATCTGTCCCAAGTCTTGCCATACTTGTATATCGCGAGGAGGGCGTCCGCGGGTTTTATCGTGGGTTATGGATTCCGCTGGTGACCATCACATTCGTCCGTATGTCGGTTTATCTCTTTTTACTTGGCATTTTTCCCTCAGTGCTCGGGTGCTGATGATGTCACAAGGGGCGGCCTCATTCACAATATATTCCGGGACAAAAGAGACTCTTCGAGATGCTCGCATTCTCAATCGGGATACTCTCGTCGATACCTCATTATTGGGAGGACTAGGGTTAGACCCTAATTGTCCTTCGGGAACCCCAGAATGCTGATGTTTGGCGTCAGGGGCGCATTGGCAGGATCACTCATCTCTTTCGGCTCTGCCCCATTTGAGCTCGTCAAGGTCCGGTTACCACTTCACGCTACCCGATCCCCGACTGTTCTCATGACCTCCGCCTCTATTGTCTCCCTGGCATGCTATGTAGTAGGTCCGGCGTCAGCTCGAGTATTCGATCGCCGCCGCAAAGGGGCTCCATATATCCCAGCCTCCTGGCACTCTCGAAGCCGTGCGAGATATCGTGAAGACCCGGGGATTATTTGGGCTGTATACCGGATTTAAACTCCACTTCGGTACGTGAGACTGCTCAGTCATGTCGGTGCTGTCGCGGCCTGGTTCCGCATGACCCCGCGAGTGTACGTGATGGCTGATCCCTACATCTCCTCGGATCTGTTCTGTCCTGTATATTGTAGTGAGGGATACTTCTGGGACTGCGCTGTACTTTATGGAATATGATGGTATGCGCCACTTGTTGGGTCGGCTACCATCTGGGGAACAAGGACCTACACCTGCATGGCTTCCGATTCACGCTTCTCTCGTTCCATTCGTCTGTGGATCCTTATCGGGGGTTACTTCCTGGGCATTGATCTACCCGATGGACGTGTACGTTACCCACAGCTTCCCCCGCTCCAGCGAGCTGACCATGGGAGCGTTCTTGTTCTGACAATATGTTATTCAGGGTGAAAACGAAAGTTCAACAGCGTGCGCTGGGGGGTGAGAGGTACCGTGGAGTCGTCGAGACGCTCACCCGCTTGATCCGGGGTAAGTTCATTACCCTACCATCATGATCAAAAGGCATTATACCCCCCACTCCCCATCCCGCGTTTGCATTCCTCCTGCCCGGTTTTCCGGGTCCGTTATACCGAGTTCTAATCATGAAGAAACGCTAACCCCAGTTCTTTCTTTTTACCCCAGGTCCTGACCCACAAAACCCGAAGCCATTATTAGCGGGTATTGGCCGATTATATCGGGGGTTGGGCGTCAGCGCTGTTCGGAGCATCACTACGCATGGACTCTTGTGGACGTTCTTCGACCTTGTGTCGAATTATATCGATCGACTTCCGGTCCGCTGACCTCCCTCAGAGGGTGAATTTGGGGGATCATGTTGATCTCCCACAGCTGTGTGTGCTTTTAATTGTGCCGAGTGATAGGCGACTTTGACCCCAAACGTTCCTTATTCCTTCACTCTCCCCCCTCGTTTGTCAGGATTGGCGCTGCCGGCTTCGGTCGGATACCAACGTGATTCCCAGTTCTTCGCGTCTTCTCCTGCTCTTTGGGGGCTTCTTCCGAGAACAATCACGGGGCCTTGTCTTGCTCTACTCTTCTTTTGCCTTCCATCTCTCTCCACTCTCTCATATTTACCATAGACAAAGCATCACATAGCCCCTCTCGTATAGCGTAGCTTATAGCATAACGATATCAAAATTCGACAACGATTTCGTGTAATCTCTCAACTGATTTCGTCTGTCCCTCATTGTTTGAGATACCCAGCATATTACTACGAGATGGTATACTTCCCGTACTTCTTTTCAGGGTCGTAGACCTAGAGCATCCGTTAGAGACATCACTGAAGGAGATGTTGTATCAACGCGTACCTCCCAACGTGAAGCAGGGAATATATGTTTATTCCTCTGATACCAGCTCCGTTCCACGACTTTCCCTGCATGAGATTCATCTTTCTCCTTTGAAGCGTCAGCAAGGAGTCGTACATCGTCGTGCACGTCAAAGTTGAACAGCGGACCGGATTTTCCGCGCGCCCTGTTAACGATGAAATTGTAGAACGTGTAGTGCTATGAGTGAAAAATCAGCTTCTGAGCCAGGTAGAACTGCCCTCACACATACTTGGGGAACGATGAGGTCCTCCTGGCCAACGAGAACGGTCAGTACATGTGGTGAAATCTGGGAGAAAGGGATGGAGAACCTTGATATACATCAGGTTATCCACGCTGACGCCTCGAAGTTCAGGGAACTGCTGTCGGCACTTCTCCAGGAACTGCGCAATCGTGTCGCCTTTCTTACACTGGACATGATGGAAATAAGTGACCACACCGCCCAGAGTTGTAAACGACCGCTTACCATGACACTCTTTCGATGACCGCTCCCATCCCAATAGGAATACGTGATCTCGATATCTTCATTCTTGAGTTCTTCCTGCCTCTTCAACCACTCCTGGCGTAACTCTTCACGTTCCTTCCTCTCAGCTTCCTCTCGTTCTCGGTCAGGCAAGAACGACGTATCGACGGCAGGATTCTTTCCCAGCTTAGCCTTCTTTGTCGGGTTACCGTCTTCGTCCGCTCCAGACCCTGGTGCGGGTGAGTTCGAGCCAGTACCATTCGCAGAAGATTCTTGTTCGTCTCCTTCGTCGTCTAGTGCAAATGATAGGGTAGACTTTTGTGTTTTCTTTCGCTTCTTGGTCTTCTTTTGTTCACCCCTAAACAAGAGCTACAGCCTTTGAGTGCTCCGTCCCCCTCACTCACCCACGAAACGCGTAATGCGAGAGAAAGACGTACTTGAGTTCATTTGTCATGGCCGCTTCTCGTTCTTTAGCCTCCTGAATTTCTTTGCGTCTAGCTTGGAAATCCTCAAGCCTGACCAGACCCACGGTACTCCTCTTCAGGGAATCTTCCATGGAGTCATTCTGGCCAACAAAGCGGTTGGACGAAGGTCGAGCCTTCTCTGTCTCTTCGACTAGAGCGGCCTTTTGTTTCTCGTATTGCTCGCGTAGACGTTGACGCTCCTTCGTGAGTTCTTCTTGGCGTCTACCTTCGGTTCTGCTGCTCGCCATGGTCCGTGAAAGAGATACGGAGATAACAAGAAAGAGTTGAGGTATGGAAGACGGAGAAACGGATCGGAACGAGGCTGGGTGTCGATCACGTGAAACCAACAGTCTTCTCTCCCCTCCTCTTCCTCCGCTTCCGAAGCCGCAATGGTGTATGTGCTGGGAGTGTTGTTACCAGAGAACCAGCTCACGCGGGTAAGCACACCGTTCTCCTACATCCGAACGTCGCGCAATGAACGAGACGAACGAATTTGTAGTTTGCGTTGACGCATTTCTACGGCATCGGTCACAAGACCGCACACCGTGTATGCGCCAGGTTCCAAATTCACGACCGATGTCGAGTCAAAGACCTTACCCCAACCCAACTAACTTCAATCACCGCTTTTCTTTCCTCGCCATCCACCGCACAACCCGTTCAGCGCGTCCCACTTGCGAGTCCGACCTTTGGTCCCAAACTCGGTCCCATCACTCCGGACACCCAATCGACCCCAACCCTAAAACCCAATACGAGTGGTTCGACGTCTTTGACCAACGCGAAGGGAGGGAATGATCCTTTGAGAAACTTGAAGATCGAGACGGAGCTGAGGAGGGAGATTCGGGAGAATATTTCCCACCAGAGGATGATTGGAAGTTATGTTGGAAGGAGACACGCCATGGGTCTTCCAGTCAGAGGACAGAACACACAAAATAACGCGAAGACGGCCAAGAAGCTCAACAGGATCGACAGGTGGTAGAGGTTCTTCCCGATGGGTCTGCATCCTCTCCTTGACCTTCCTTCTGCATTACGGTTACAATAATACACCTTCTAGTTCGCAGCGGTGTGCGAGATACGAGTACTTTAGTCGTCTCCGACGGGAACCTCTTCCTCCAGGAGCTTTATCAGTTTAACTCTGATTTCCGTCGTTTCGTCTCCCCGTAGTACGTCGGAAACGAACTCGGCTGTAACCTGCATCTGCACCTAGAAACTTCTATCAGTTCACCGAATCGACAAACAAGCAATGAAACAACGACATACCATCTCAAGAGCACCCCGTATCACCCCACAGAGCACGTTGCTGAACCAGAGACCACCTTCCAGAACTTCTTCTGGGAGTTCGACGAATTCCGCGAGAGGGTTATCATCGAAAGTCAGCGAGAACATCGAACCGGGACTTGCACCCGCCGACGTCGATTGTGATTTTGTCGTTGGTGATGTCGGTGGTTGTGGTTGGGCATGGGTGATGTTTGGCGTGATGTTCAAGAACGATTTGAATCCAACCTAGGCCGTCAAAGTCAACCCGCAATAATGGAGCAAGTTATCCTCACCCACCTTTGCTATTACCTCGCCGACGTCCTTGAAATCTGCACACCGACCTAAAGAGCTCTTCGCGAGGAACTCTTCGATGAGTCTCGTTCCGATATTGTAACCCATTTTTTCTAGTTGCTTATTAACCTCAGAATAGTCCTCGTAATCCTGAATTAGCTGTACAACCAACGCGCCGTATGTCAGCGCGAAGAGTTCTGCGTTCTTGGTTTGATTAGATAGCGGCTCTTTTGACGAGAGTGGTCAAGCAGAGTAGAGCTGTCTCACAATTTTTTCTGTCTTGTTTTTCCATAGGTCTTCGCCAATGGCTTTGTACTGTTTGCTCGTCGTGGCCATGGTCTGCTATCGTCGTGGAGGGTGAGCTGAGATAATAGGAGAACGGTAGGGTTCCTGGAAGCGTGAGGTTACTGCTAGCGGGGTTGATCTTGATCAGACATCGATTTTCTCTTTCAGAAAATCATGTCGAGGCCAGAGCTCATCGCGCCTCCAGAAATCGTAGGTTGGCTTCACATCATACTCATCTCGTATGCCCATCTAAAGCCACGTCGGACAGTACTATGGAGATACCGAATCCAAGAAATACACAAACAAGTGAGTCAGGTCGGGGACATCCTTTCTGATTGTCCTTGGCTAAAGCCCTCGCCAGCACACGAATCCAACAAATCCAAGCGGATATGACCTACCGCGCATTGGAACTACTTAACATGCCACCTGGTCAACCCGCGTTCTTACTCGACATCGGGTCTGGGTCCGGTCTTTCAGGTGAGATCCTCGATGATGAGGGATATATCTGGGCCGGTGTGGATATCGCTCCTAGTATGCTGGGTGAGTTTTCTTTTTTTTCGTTCGATGGGGGGGGGTGTATGTAACGGTGAAGACTGATCCGGTGAAGAGGTTGCTCTGGAGCGAGAGGTTGAAGGAGATCTCTTCCTTCAAGACATCGGGCAGGGATTCGGATTCCGTCCTGGTAGCTTCGATGGTGCGATAAGGTACACTTGCATCAACCTCCTACTGGTACATTTCGATACTCACACCAACCATAGCATCTCCGTCCTCCAGTGGCTTCTAAACGCCGAAACCTCCCACCCAACATCCTCTCCCCCTCACCGCCTAACCCGCTTCTTCACAACCCTCTTCTCCGCCCTCCGAAACCCCTCTCGTGCCGTCTTCCAATTCTATCCCTCATCGGACGACCAGATTCAATTGATAACCTCGATCGCGCAAAGAGCCGGATTCGGGGGTGGTATAGTCGTGGATTACCCTAATTCCAACAAGGCCAAGAAGGTGTTCTTGGTGTTGATGGTTGGGTCTGGTGGGCGGACACCTCAGGGTCTTCAAGGAGAAGCACAGGGTGTGGAGAATGGGGACAAGGCGAAGTTTGAGAAGAGGAGGGAAAGAGCCAAGGCGAGATCGAGCATAAAGAAAAAGAATATCAAAGATAGGAATTGGGTTCTCAGGAAAAAAGAGGTATGAGCTCGTCATTACCCTTTTGATGTACTCACAGACGGTTTTGTTACCTCTAGTTGTATCGGCAACGAGGGAAAGAGGACGTTCCTCGGGACTCAAAATACACAGCTCGGAAGCGGAAGATTCGTTTCTGACCTTCCTGGGCACACACCTGTTGTACCTACGCATTCATTAATCCATCCACTGTGTACGCTAGCGGCACGGTCGACCTGAAAGGTTTTACCGATTCACAAATAACTCCTTGGCTGCCTCCACCGCTTCCTCAGGCCCGTTTCTGATGAAAGTACCCTGAAGGGCGGCCATGCTCACTCTCCTGCCTTGCTTCATCTCCTTATCCACCATACTTTCCAATTCATCACCTAAATGTTCCAGGCCTATATTCTGCTCTGAGTCATAGAATCCGGTGAAGAGGCGTTTGGCTTGAGATGGGGAAGCGTCGTCGATCAGACATGCGAGATCCACTCGGCCTGGGCGAACGAGCGCAGGGTCTAGTTTTTCTATGTGGTTCGTCGTGAGGAAAATTAGCCTCTCTTCTCCCGAAGCGACACCGTCTAGGGCATTGAGGAAACCGGAGAATGTGACGGAGGATTGGTACCTAGTGTAAAAAGAAAAACATCATGAGTCCTTAACTGTCTGATGATGGGGCTCCCCTTCTTTTTTCGAATGAAAAGTTTTGACCACATACCCATCTTCGCTGGTCTGAATTCGTTTATTAAACGCCGCATCGACATCTTCCATTAGGATTATGCTCCGTTCCGGAGCGTTCGAGAGGAGATGAAAGAGCTTGTCGTCTGCTAGACCTCTTTCGGAGAGGTTTAGTAGACAGATATCATATCCCAACGATCCAGCCAGTGCCTGAATAAAAGAAGATTTGCCCGACCCTGGGGGGCCGTGCAAAAGATATCCTCGCCTGTAAGGAATACCTGGAAAAAAAACACCGTCATCAGGATTAGGAAATTCATGAAGAATATAGTGGGAAACTACCTCTGTCAGCATACCATTGTCGTCTGTCTAAGAACGCTTTGACATCATTTTCGATTTTCTCCGATACGCCGTCATCCAAAACGACGCTCCTGAGGGGCCGCTTTCTCCTCGGCAATCCAAACGGTCTCCACTCGATCCCCCAAGCGGTCATCACGACAAGTTTTCCTTCGTGTCCCTTCATCGCGAGCTCACGCGCTTCACCCAAAAGGGACGGAAATAAATTCCGATCTTTCGAGAGCGTCGTGAGGGTCACAGTCTCCCAAGGTTGTCCAGACATCATCTGCATAGACCGTGTTTCGCGTTCTCGTTTGACTTGCATCCACGCCCCCCGGTATCTGAACCAGTGCGTTCCCGGTCCAGCGACGAGGTTAAACAAGACAGACGAGCTCCCATTCTTTCGTTGCTCAAAGGTCGTCTCTACGCTCAATTGGTGGCTTCGTATCCAAGGGACTGAGCGAGAGAAGATAGATCGAGAAGAAGCCGCGGTTTGGGCTTGGACTTGGGTTTGGTGAGCCATCCATGCGAGGAACCAGTCGTAAGCTTTGTCTTTGTTGCTTATCTCGAGCGAGACGAGCATTCGGCGACGTAGAGCGGTTGAGCCGAAGATTAAGGCTTGACGCGCTCCTGTGAGCACGACTCCAAGGCCCTGTAACGTCGGGGATAAGTTCCCAGGGAAGCCGAGGTAAAGGTACAACTGACCATGAGACCAAAGCCAGCTTGGAAGTAGGGGCTACACACAAGGTTCGAGGTTCATCCCGGTGAGCGGATCGGTCGGGTTCTGCGAGTTTGGGTGAGAACGTACTTGTCCCCGATTATACTTCCGACGAACGAGGGTTGTGGCGGGATCGCATTTTGAGGTACTACTGGTGTATTACCAGGTGCGGGTACTGTAGGAACTGGGGTTGTGAGTCCGGTCGTTAACGCATCGTTGGGTATGTCCTTCACGGTCGCGACACCGGATGCATCCGACATGGACTTCGGAAGGAAAGGTAAGTTGATCGGAAAGCGGGAGTCTCTTCCGGCCCATGGAGTCCACAACGACCACCTACCATCTCGTCTCTTATCTTCTCATCGGACTACAAACCCACAAGTCGTGTTCGCGTTAATTTTCCGAGCAATAATTACAAAATACATATCGTGTTCAGTCAAACTTCCATCAAAAGCTTTGGTTCAAACCGCCAAAAAGTCCGCGACGACCTTCATGTAACGATCCCTCTCTTCCCAATGGGCCAAGTGAGAAGACTCGGTGAACTGGATCCACTTTACTTTCTGGAGCTTATCGAAGAAGGGCTGAAGGCAGTTGTCGTCGACCTCGTCGTATCTCCCGTTGGTCAACAACGTCCTGTATGTGATTTCGGGAATGCGGTCGAGGATTGACCAGGTTTTTAAAGATCCGACGATATGGAACTCGGAGGGCCCGTTCCTGTTGACAAGGAGTGTCAGTAACTGTGCCCCTTTCACCGGGAAAAGAAACAGACATGGTATGATAGACCGTTGGATCCTTCTCGAGCCAACCGAGGCAAACCATGAACTCTGCCGGAGGCGGGTTCACCCTACAGACGTGCTTGAACAAGAAAGGCATCATGGCCTGCTTGTACTCAGGGTCGTCGGTTGTACCAGCATCCTCGTGTTTCTTGAGGGTGTCTTGGATCTCCTGAGGGAGTTCGGCGAGCTTCTCTTTCTGAGAGACTATGAAAAGCTCCATCGAAGCCGGACCGGAGGCGAGGACGAGGTTCTTGAGGCCCTTGGGTTTGGTCACCGCGAACTCTGCCGCGAACATAGCTCCCCACGAATTCCCCAGGAGATCGAAATCGTCCTCGATTTTGAAGTGTTTGAGGAGGTTGTAGAGTTCGGCTACGAAGAGCTGGACGGACCAGAACTGGACGTCACCATTCTTTTCGGGGAGATGGGTCGACATTCCACCGCCGATTTGGTCGTAGAAGATGATGGGGATCTCGTTTTTGGTCCAGAGATCAGAAAGGGAGAGCATGTAATCATGAACGACGCCTGGACCTCCATGGAGGACGACTAGGGGTCGGTGTTTTTTGTTGGCGAGGTCACCGTAGACCTTGTACCAGGTCTTGGTGGCCTGCCCGCTGCTCGGTACGGTGAAGTCGATCTCGCCTGTGGTGAAGTCTTCGGCGGACATGATGGCACCTTAAGAAGGATGGTTGGGAAGGGAGTGTATCAGCAAGCCGTTGAGGGGTTCTGTCCTCTTATCTTCCTTGGAGTGGGATCTTATCAAATTCTTTAGGCTGAGAAGGAGCGATAATACAACCGGACATCAGTGATCTGTTGCCGGGCAGACCTTCGCAGTAGGAGGCATTCCGACGAACAGCGGTAGATACAAGGGTCGCTATGGTCTCACCATCACTGCCTAGTGATACCTTCATGGATACGGTGTCAGACTAGAAGTGAATATGAGGGGACAGGAGGGTTTCGTATGCTCAGAAGATGGGAAGGTGTTGGAATACGATATCAGCTGGATGATGATCAGCATAAGAATGGAGCTCATCTGATCTAATCCACGCCGTTGGGTTCGTGATCAGGGTCAACACACAGTCAGGATTTCTGGGCACGCTACAGACACCTTGAGGGTGGTGTGCATTCCTGGATGTACGGAAATGCTGTGATGACGATACCGCAATGCCGCTGGCCAATGACAAGTTGCACTGCATAATCACTTGAGAGCCCTGTGGGTACCTCATGCTTCTGGAACTGAACCTCGTTCATGATAAGTTCTAGTGTGGACGGCCCCGGCCCTCGACCATTAACCGCGTGAAGGTGATGTCCTATATCACCTAGCTCCACACCCCAGCAAATTGGTAGGTCCGTGGATCCATTACTTCGTGTTTCGCCTGTTTATCACCTTGATCCTGATTATCGCACAGTCGATTTTGGGACCATGGTTGAAGGGAAACGGCCCACGTGGAGGTTAAGGCCTTTGGTAAACAAGGCCAAACAATAATACTTGGCACGGCTTGTTTCCCGGTTCCTAGCAGCAACGTGTCGTGAACTTGGACCATGGGAGGTGGAAGACCCCAAGTCCATCTCGCCGAGAGCGGTTCCTCTTGACTGTGCGAGCGTGCTGTCGAGCGGGAACTTCCGCACAGTCAGTTCCGCCCGAGATCGTGGAAAGTGGTGGAATCAGCCTAGATCCCCGTAAGTTGTCTTGGGCTAAAGTTCTAGGGATGTAACATCTGTATTACACCCCTCTCGTTATGGTAAGCATGTTTGCTGCATTTCGCCTCTATGGACCCTCTTCATTCCAGCTCTAGAGCAGAAACTTCCCGAAGGACCACCGAGAGGGATGATCCGCATCTACGACTGGCTAACGTCATCTGGTATAGTTCTACGGATCCCATTGAATCTCTCGATCTATCATGTACAGTGAAAAACTCGCATCCGATCTTATCTCGCCTCTGCCACGTACCAAGAACGATCACTCGGTCTGGGATGACGATAATACACCTTTCGGAAACACGCAAGTTGTCGAACGCCGGAGCCGCCTGGTGTGTTACAGGATCAATCTCCGACTTGACCGCACTATAATGAGTGACTATCCGAAGAATAGGAACGTCCGTATCCATCCTAGAAGGGTACCAGTAGCCGAGTTTCGCGCCACCCATGACCCGACAGAGCGGGCGGGGTCCTGACAGTTCCTTATGAGTCCATGGGTATTGCTTCGTACATGTCGCAAACCTTACGGACAGTCATTCATTACTTATACGAACGTAAGAATCGTGCTCGCTTCTTAATGGGTTTATCGACGCCGCCCCTTGTTGACCCCGCACCCCTAACTGGTGGTTGAAACGTGCCAGGTCATTGCCGATTTTGAGTGTCAGTTTTCTTTACAAAAGCAGAATTTTTTGCGTCTGCCGCTGGTGCCATTACGTTCATCCTCAAGCCTGTAGGTGTAATCGTGTCTGCCCCAGTGGTTTTCTTGTTTGAAGACGTTCACCGGCCGCCGCCGACCCATCCCTAGACGTAACCTATACCTGTCAACCACCTCTACCGTAGACGCCGCCGCTATTCTCATCGGGGGAATGGACGCTGCCCAGGGACAGATCGAGACATCTTTACATATATCCGCCAATCGTGCCTCCTGCCAATCGCGGGCTTTCTGCAGCTTTAGCTCCTCTCAAGTCGAGTCTAGCCCTGTGTTGTCTAGTCTTCGGGCAGCTCATCATTCTGTGAAGTTTTCACCAACACGGTGTCTTTGTTGTTTTGGGCGATATTACTGAGTCCACTAATCGGTATCTACATCCGGCCAACCGTCTGGGGCAGATGACGTTGGTATTCAGGGTCGGTCACCATTTCTCCCCGCCGTCCTACGAAACGTAAAAAGAAACGTAGATGATATATCTACCTCCAGCCGCGTCTTGCGCTCGCAGTGGTAGCTGTTGCGGGGTGTGAGTTCTGTTTTTTTTGTTTTTTTAAAAAACTGATCGGTATCTATCAAGACAGCGCCGACGCCACACTTCTGCATGATCACCAGCGGGTCCGATAACTTCATCGGAGTTACGCGTCTCTTATGTATGTTTCTTGTCTCCTTACCGAGTGGGGTCCTGCCATTTCTCGCGGGGATATCGCCTTTTCTTGGTTCTTGGAACAATCGGCGACATCTAAAGTGCGATTTACTACTAATGGTATGCTTCGTAGCCTGTTAATTCTCAACCCTACCAGTTATTCAGACAGCCTGCACCTGTCCCATGGCAGTTCCCAAGCGAATGCCATTCCATCAAGAGCACGAAGCTTCCTCGTTATGGTTCGTTCTTTGCTGTTTTTTTTTTTTTTTTTTCATCAATAAGGGTCGTCTGGGTCCACACCCCTGTGCGTGCGGGCGTATCAGCTCTCAGTGCACAACGAGGCATCATCCTGTTGATTCGTGTGAGTCTACCCTCATATGCCACGTCATTATCTTGTAACGTAATTGGTCAGGTTGGAAGAGCGAATCAACGAAGCCAGGAGTTGCTGTAATCGTGCGAACCATTCTAGAAGCGGTATCGGCTCGGTGGGACAACGTACATGGGATCTGGTAGTTCGGTTCATCTGCTGACCGTTTAAATGTTTAAAGGGCCCTTGGAATTTGGGAGGAAGCTTCAGGGATCCTAATACCCTCGCTTTCGCTCTCATCATGTATCTCTCAGCAGAGGCGATCACCAAGTCGGTCTGTTTCTACGTCGCGGCTACTGGAGTGTGCCTCTGTACGGTGCCTCCCCAGCCTATACCCTCCGACGAGCTTCGCGAGAAATATAACGTATCGTCAACGGTCTCCGGCGACGAGAGCTGTTTGGTTGATCGCCCGACTGCTACCCGCTCGCCTATGTCACCCCGATTCGACTACAAGGCGGCAAGCGCGACGTTCAGCCTCTCCTACTTCCCGTACATCTTCTCGACATGGGTCGTGTTCATGAGCACGCTCGATACATTCCACACACTCGACCTGTTCCCACAGATCATGCCCGTCGATCACACCACGACCGCCCGAGGATTCAACACGCAATTAATCGTCGGACTCGCACTCATCATCACCTTCTCCGCACTCCGTTTCGCCGCGTTTCAAACTCTGGGACGGTTTTTCACCTACCAGCTATCCATCTTACCAGACCACAAGTTGGTCACCCGCGGATTGTATTCGTACATCCGACACCCATCCTACACCGCCGTTCCATTCGTCTTTGCGGGAGTGCTGTTGACGACCACTGCGCCGGGGAGTGTGTTGTACGATTACCTTGGAGTCGACTCGACGAGGAAGTTGATGGTTGTATTGGCATTTGCGATTGCGCGTGGCACATACGTCTTCGTGTGTAGGGCGGAGGTTGAGGATCAGGTTTTGCAAAAGGAATTTGGGAAGCAATGGGAGGAGTGGACTCGGGTTGTCAGATACAAGTTTATTCCAGGTGTGCTTTAAGCTCTCTTGTCTTCTGTTGTGTGTGCATGTGCGTGTGTGTATGTACAATAAGTGGATGTAAGCGCACAAATTGTGAGAAATTGTGTTACATGGATCGGAACAACCCGAGCCCGTCGCTGTCGAACGTTTGGTCTCTCTCCGTCAGTCCGCGGCTTCCCAGTCGGTGGTCAGCTCAAGCTGCATTATCTTGACCACCCTCCCCCTCCTCTTCCCCGACCACAATGACCTCCCAACACCACTCCTCCTCTCCAAACCTCGTCGGCGGGCACTACCGCGTTGGCAGGAAGATCGGCGAGGGTTCCTTCGGTGTCATCTTCGAAGGTCTGCTTCCCTTTTTCTCGCTCTTCCCCGCCCTTTCTCCCAACCTGAGTCCATTTCTCGCAATAGGGACGAACCTCCTCAACTCTCAAACCGTCGCCATCAAATTCGTCAGTCCCCGTTGACATCAGTACTCGCTCGTGTCGTCGTTCACCGTCCTAACCAAAATCCCCGAACAGGAACCTCGAAAAGCCGAAGCTCCCCAGTTAAGAGATGAATGTCGTTCATATCGTATTCTCGCTGGCTGTCGTCAGTACAATACCCTCTCCCGTTGAAACCCGTATCCAGCAGTTTCTGACCCATCATCTGTTCTGCCATAAAACAGCCGGTATCCCCCAAATTTATCACTTTGGTCAAGAGGGTTTGCACAACATCCTCGTCATCGACCTTTTGGGACCTAGTCTCGAAGATCTGTTCGATATGTGTGGTCGAAAATTCACCATCAAGACCGTCTGCATGTCTGCCAGGCAAATGGTACGCGTCACCCTCGTTCTAACGTCTCTGCTTCCCCCTTCTTGATCTTGTCGGCTTACGTGATATGCACGGACCCACTCTCCCCACCGCGTCTCCTTCTAGATTTCGAGGGTACAAACAATTCACGAAAAGAACCTGATCTACCGTGACATTAAACCCGACAACTTTCTAATTGGACGGCCTGGCACAAAGGGCAGCAACAGTGAGTGCTCTCTCCGACAGTCACCCGCCCAGCTTCGGCTGATTACGGTTCCATCAAGTCATCCACATGGTCGATTTCGGTATGGCCAAGCAATATCGTGACCCAAAAACCAAGCAGCATATACCCTATCGTGAACGAAAGAGCCTGAGTGGAACGGCACGGTATATGAGCATCAACACTCATCTAGGTCGAGGTCAGGATCGTCGATGTTTGATCTGCGGTGTCTCGAAACTAACGCCGTGTTCACAGAACAATCTCGCCGAGACGACTTGGAATCTTTGGGACACGTGTTCATGTATTTCCTCAGGGGCAGCTTACCTTGGCAAGGTTTGAAAGCTGCCACGAACAAGCAGAAGTATGAAAAGATTGGTGAAAAGAAGCAGACGACTCCGATCAAGGAGCTCTGTGAAGGCCTCCCAGGTGGGTTTCCCTTCCACGCTTGACTGGCGCTTCTTGACCAACGTACATCCATCGCTTTCAGAGGAGTTCAGTATCTATCTGAATTACGTACGCAAGCTCGGGTTCGAAGAGACGCCTGATTACGATTTTCTACGAGAGCTGTTTGCAAAGGTGATGAAGAATAACGGTGATATCGATGACCAAGTTTATGACTGGAATCTACTTAATGGTATACCTTCTTACTTCCATGTTACCATCGCCGCATGCTTAATCCCTGGTTTAAAGGTGGGAGGGGGTGGGAGTCTGCTATGGGCCAGAACAATCAAACTCTGCAACAGGTACAGAACGCCCAGCCGACACGAAGAGCCGACCTTCCCATGCCAAGTACCCCAGTTCCCCCGTCTCCCGCTCTTGTCCGCCATGGATCCAAGAAGGGTCAATCTCCAGGCGCCCTACTCCTGCCAAACAACAACCAGGGCGGTCCTAGCCAACTCACCCCTCTCTCTGGCGTCGCTCAGATCAACGTTTCGATCATACCCAATAGATCACCTGTCCAACAGAACAATTACGATTTCGGAGAGGAATCATATACTGGCAATCAAACGTATGATCGGGCGTCACCGATGGTATCGACGATCCAAAACGCACCGGCGCCGCTCAGCGCGAACCGTCCAGGTGGTTTGCAGAATGGAGGTATTCCAGAACAGGACGAGGACGAGCCGTCAAAGTTTAGTCTTTGGAAGATCCTGACGTGCAAGTGTTCGTGACACCTCCGCTGTCCCACCATCTATGCCCTGTTCTCCTTCGGATTCTTTGTTATATCTCATCACACAAACATAGCTCATGACCTCTCTCTCCATTGCATCCACTCCTCCCTTCGCATTTGCTTTCGATCTCTTTCTCGTCCTCCGTTTCCCGTGGTCCTTCTCTGATCTCCTCGCTTGTCATGATTTCCTTCCGCTGCTTCAACGAGCGCTCACGTCGAGCTACTCCGATTGATGCCCCTCCACAATCATTTGCGTCCTTCCTATTTATTGCTTCGGGTGAAACTCACTGCCTCGCCATGCGAGATCCCCCGCGCGTACGGTACGCAACTACAATTCTACCCGCAGGCCCAGTCAAGTTGCTCTCTTACCACTACATTTATACCTGGTTAATGTTCTCCTTCCTTACCCACTCTCCCTCTCCTTTGTCTCAAATCAGGGAAGGAAAGACCGATGGTATATACACACTCACCGCGTATGCACAAGTCTTTATTTTTTTTTCTCGACCTTTGGGCTTTTCATTTCTAGCCACAAACTTCTCAACCTCACAAGACGACGGGTAGTGGTTGTTCCCCACATGTTTTCTACACCTATTTCTTTTGCGTTCCGTTTCGTCCTGGACATGGTTCCTGATCTACCTATATTTCCCTTGGTTCTTATCCCCGTCCATTCATCTCCCTCCTTCGTCCGCTCGGTTTAGCAGATACACCACATCCCCTACCGGCGTAACGAACTCCAACATCAGACAAAGGTAACCAAACGCGATGTGTGTTTGCGATTGTATTGTTTCTTCTCGTGCCTCCCCTTCTTCAGTTCTGCGTATACGTTTTTCCATCTCTTCCATTTCGCTGTCTACCTCTGTTCCTTTCAATAGATTAATGCACTGACTAATAACCTTGGTTCTGGGGGGTACCGATTCCTTGAATACTCGATTCTTACCAAGTCTCGTTGGGTTGGAGAGTTTGTTTTGGAGGGTGGAATAGAGTTCGTCCATAGAAACATGCTAATAGCTTGATAAGAAGCGTAGATTGAGAACATTTGGAGATACTGAAACTCTGGTAAACATGGAGAACACGGGTGAACCGAGAAGAGAAAAAAAGGTTAAGAACGCGTGGATACGAGTGTACGGAAAGATGTCTGTTCCTCAGGAAGCTATAGAGCAATATGAAAACACAAGCGAAAAAAACAACAACGTGGGCACTGTACAATCCCAGAACCGAAGCAATGGCAAAACCCCATAACCAAATATACAACTGCCAAAGATCGTGTGTATCATCCGCAGTGCCTCTCTGGCCCTACGTGTATTGCACTCCGTATGGGTATGCTGAGTCTTAGTCGGGGGGCCCGGCTCCGAATCCGTACCCACCCTGCATCTCGTCTCCGTCGGCGTAACCGTCGTTCCTGTCATCCTCTCTTTCAATTTCGCCTTCTTCACGTTGCAAGTTCGATGACCCGAGTTGACCGCTCGGTCTGTTCTTTCCCCTTTTCTTCTTGGACCTCAGCCTCTTCGGCTTACCCTGGATTTGCGTAGCTCCCTGTCCACCGGCGTTGTCACCCTCCCCGGGTTCCCCCATCCTAACCTTCTGCATCTTCTGTGGTTTAGATGGTTTGGGAGGAGGGAAAGTCTCAGAGGCTTTCCGTTTCCCCTTACCCTTTTTGCTCTGGTTCAGGTTCTGGCTTGGATTTTTGTGGGTCTGAGTAAGGGTATGGTGGTCGCCGGAGTTGGAGTATGTGGTAAAGGAGCCAGAATGGGGGAATCTAGGTGTGGTCGAAGTAGCAACACCGTCAAGCGTGAGACGACTTGACGAGGGGATGGGCCCATCACGCAGTGGCACGATGGTATTCGTCTCAAATAGGGACCTTGGCAACGATTGTGAGCGATCAGTCGGGCGCTCCTCTGGGTGTAGGTGCTGTTGGGAGCCATTGAGGGTGGTGTGGGGCGGGGGTTGGGTCGAGGTGACAGCAAATGCAGACCGATTATCAGCAGAAAGAAGAGCGATCCGATCGGGATGCATCCCATAAGGGAGTTGGGTCGGGGTCGAAGGAATGCTTTCGGAACGAGATATGGGCAAGCTTGTTTGGAGTTTAGAAATGGGAGTGGCGATAACAGGAGGTTCAAAGTTGTGGGTGACGGCAGGACTAAACGCATTTGCTTCTGTCCGAGTGGCCGACTGAGCGACGCGAGGCGAACGTATTCCGCGCGAAGACTGAGGGAGAGTGGGTGTTGTTGGGGGTGAAGTCGAATGGGGCAAGTGTTCAGATATGGCATGGATGGTTGTAGGTTGGGAGGAGATGGGGTCAGGATGAAGTGAACGGGTGGGGGTGGGTGGAAGGACGGAAGATGACCGCGAAGGGGCTACACTACGACGTGGATCTTGAGTAGGATCGGTTGGTAGCGGATTATTCGCTTCTTCATCTGGACCCTGGTGGAGGGGATATGAGTTCTGGTCGAACGCCGCTGGGGGCGTTTGCGCACCTCGTCGTTGAGGACCCTGTTGGGGTTTATCCGGCCAAGGGGGAGGCTTTGGTGGTAGATGTGGAGGAGTTACTGTCAAGGGATAAGGTACTCGGCGAAGAACTCTGTAGGATCACAATCACGTACTATTTTTCTTCGGCATCGTCGCCTCCAGCTCCTCTTGCTTTTTTTCAATCCGTTCGATGACCTGCTTGAGTTCGGTTATCGCAGGGTCTCCACTCTGGTCATTCACGCCAGTGGTCCACTTCTGCTGAAACGCCAGTAGCTCTGACCTAACCAGCATCACTTCGTCTACAACCTTGCCCATCTCCTTCTCCAAGTATTCCTTCACCGGCGGGGGGCACTCCTTCCAGAGCTGTGTCTTCATATCGGACTTGAGCGACGGCCAATAATAACCAAAGTTATTCTTCACCTCGGTCTGGATAGCCGTGCGGAACTTCTCTGAGTCGAACAAGTGCTCGCCCCTCAACAAATTCGAGAGCCGTTCGTAGTTGTCCTTCATATCTTCTAGTTTCGTCTCCAGCGTCTCCAGCCCGTGCAGGCCGCGTTCCACGGCCCCAACGCGTGCGAGCGCGGTGGTAAGCTCGCTTCTGGTAACCGCAAGTTCACTCTTCACGGTTACAAGTTCATCTCTAAGCTTTTGATTTTCATCCACAAAGGCGTTCATCCTAGCTTCCAAAGTAGCTAATCCGGGGTGGGGCGGTGGAGGTCGAGGGGGGTAAAGCTCAGTAGGAGGGCGAAGCTTCGGCTCCAGACGCTTCGGCAGCCTATACGTCGGAGGGCCTACTTTCGGATCTGGACGGGAAGGTCCAGCAACTGGCCGATGAACCTGTGTTTGACTATATATCGACGCTGGGGTTTTTGCAATTTGATGTTGATGAGGGGCGATACGAACTCCAGACCCGGGTTGTCTACGTTTGATATTAACGATCGTGTAATGGGGAGGTTTGTCGGGTAGCGGTGAGGATGCAGAACTCGATGGGGGTGGCAGATCCACGGAAGTTGGTGATTGACTTTCAACCCTCTTCCGTTGGTGGGAAACAAATGACACAGAAATTTCGTCACCCGAATCATCTACATCCTCCTGCTCTACCATTATGGTGGGTTCTTCAACCTCGATTGGGCCGGAGTCGGCTTGAGGACTCGTTTCCTAAGGTCAGAGTTAACAATAACTATTTGATTCAAAGTAACTCAGAACTCACGGGCTCAAACAGAGGACGTCGAAAGGATGATACGGAATGAGATAGGGAACGCAATGAGTTGTCCGCCAGGGATCGAGAATCGGAACGAACCGACGCTCTCGAAGTTGAGACAACCTCTCGCTGTTTCCCTCGTTGTTTCTCCCTACCACGCATCCCGGTGCTTGCCCGTGAAAGGTTGTCCTCGTCCTCGTCTTCGGACGTTTCTGGAGGGGCCGGTTTCCTGCGCCATGCCGGAGGTAACGTGGTGATCAAGACACACTCCATCCTTAACCTGCTCGACGGCTGGGATGTCTGCGATAATCGTTCGCTTGGTCGGTTATCCGTTGGTGGTTGAGAGAGGTGATCAGGTTCAGCTTCTGAATCTGGCGGTTCTGAGGGGCGTTTCCGCTTTCGCGAGGAGGCTTCTGCCGTAACGGATACGGAGGAGTTCGAATGGGGACGACGCGGGAGGCGTTGAGCCGGGGTCTTCTCCCTGATTTGGGAGTTCATATGCTCAGGGTCTGCTATCGAGACAGGGTCCAGTTGGTCCACCTAATGAGGTGCAGTAACCAAATCAGAGTTGGCTCCGTGTGGATGGGCTGTTGGCTTACCTCCTCGGGATCGGGTAGCTCCTTATCGTAGAACCCGAGTAATACCCGCTTACTCAGTGGTCGAGGAGTCTGGAAGGTTCGCGCGAAATACACCAGCCGATGGTCGATCGCAACCTTATCACCCAGCTTCATGGCCCAAAGCAAACCAGGAACCGCCTTCTCGTAACGTTTCTGTCGGTTGATGTGAATTAGATGCCACCTTCCGTAAGTTTTATCTAGGTCGACGGTCATGAGGGCCTCGGATGAGTGAATACCAGCTTCCAAAATGTGGGCGAAACATTTTCCGGAGTGACATCCCTTGCACATAATTACGACCCAGCCATCTACGACATGAGAACCCTCGTTTTTGCGAATGACCGTGCAGGTTCGTGTGGTCTTCTGTAAGAGGTCGGAAATCGTCATTCGATGGAAAGCGAAACGTACCTGAGAGTTTAAAATATCGCGCCTCTTTTCCAATAAAAACTGAGCAGCTTGGAAGGTGGTTGCCACGCTTTCCATCAGATGTCTGGAAAGGGTGACATTGGGTCATGGTCGATCATGGAAAAGTTATCGTCACCCACTGGTCAGAAAGCTCTTCTGGTTCTTCTTCATAGAATCCGGCCTCACGAGCTTCGCGGAGTTTGAGCATAGCTTTATTGCGGTTTCCGAGAAGCTCCCTGAAACTACCGCTTTGCACTGGTTCCATACTCCTGCACTTGCACGTCCTACCCTCGACGACACAAGTAGGGCAGAGACTGATCGGGTCCCCAGAATCATCTTCGGAGGAACATGATTCGCACTGAAAAGAAGACAGAAAGATATCTGCGCCACAAAAGTCGCATGCATGTCCGTGACTGCCGGGGGTAAAGTTGTTCGTGACTCGTAGCCTGCGGTGCTGAGTGGAATACTCTTGTTCAAGAACGTCGTCGAGGAGTTCAATCAGCCGGGCGACCTCCTTGCAGAGCGGGTTTACAGAAGTGAATGTAGAGTCTGAGGTGTCATGTACTAGAGTCTCCAAGGCAGTGGTTCGCTGAACGAGTGTATCGTAAATCGTCCGCTTTACGCGATAAATCTCGGGCCGACAGACTCTGGATGATTTCTATGTGATGGAGAATCAAAGAATAACCGAATTAACACACCTTCTATAGATCGGTAGCTCATGATATAATGAGACCTCGAGACTTCGTATTGACATTCGTGACCAAGAGGTTTTGATCGTTATCCCCCCAGCGTTGACGACCTGGTGAAAACTAAATGACACCGGTTTGTACGTGTTGGTAGGAGGCTGACGTGATTTGGTCACGTACCTCCGCGGTGGGACAAGAACGAGGTCCCCTAGCTTTTGCTCGCAGATATATACATCAAATGGGGCTTTTGCAAATTCTTTGAGGGTGGCAACGTGATCCTCCCAGTCCAGCTCGTGACCGAGCCCCCGAAAATAGTCGGCGACAGTACCACAATCCGATGGACTCGTCATAAACCAAAACGAAGAGCCACCATCCTCAGTGTAGCACATGATATTTTGCCCGTAAGATGCGCAAGGGTCCTTATGCAATGGCGTAACTGGAGAAATGAGTTCGTGTTAGGGATCTCTGGACACGACCGCAATGACCATACGTACACGTGTCAGAAACTCCCAAGTAACTCATCAAAGTTTCCACGGTTTCTGGGAGGATGTCGCCTGTCGCTCCTGGTATGATCGCGTCGGGCAGAACCCCAGAGGTCTTGATCCAGCTACTCCACTCTGCTGGGCAGTGCATATCCTTTCCGTACAAGCGCTCGCGTTCTGGGAAAATGTTGGTTGAAATCGTAGGTCCAGGGGCAATATGTCATACCTCCCTGGTGTGCGAACCGCGGAGCCTTACGCAAGCTGTCGATGAGCTCGGTGACGGACGATTCCCTATCTAGCCTTTCGCCGTGGACGTTACGAACTTCGACCACTGAGACACGAGAGGTCGATACTTGCGATTTGGACAGAAAGTATTGAAGCATACACACTTTGTGATCCGTAATGGCTCTCCAACCATTGTGGGGTAAAGAACTCTGGCCAATCGGGGTGGCGGTGCAAGTCTTGTACCACAAGCGGGACATTACGCTGCTCGTAATCCTTGATTGACGCGATCTGTTTCGGTGCGCTAGAATCTGCTGAGATCCTGTCGGTGGTTCTGAATCTTGGTCCAGACGCGAGCAGGAATTCAAGCGTCCAGTCCCTTGAAGTGACCAAACCAACTGCGGGGTTCTTGGGGCGATCCATGTCTATCCGTTGAAGAGATACCGCCCTATCGCATACACCAACGACAGAAGGTAAGGATCACGACGACAGAGATGATGATGGTAAAGAGAAGAGAGTCAGCATCCGTAGCCACGTAATTCTCGATCAAGTCAACTTGCCTCTTTCGTCCATCTATGACCCCATCGTCAATTGCGGGCGACGCCGTCTATGACTTCTGGGAGGCCGTAACTTGTGCGAAATGCCACCTGAGATTCGTCCCAGACGGTGGTGGTCTGCCGTTGGCCCCGTTCTGGATTACTGAGTGTGGTCACATTCTGTGCAATAATCATCTCAGTGGGTACAACGATAGTTGATCCCTTTTGGATCCGCTTTGATTTCCAATGGCCTCGAAGACGCGGATCAAAGTTGCTCGTACTGTGGAGACAGACCAATCAATCTGGCACCATTACAGCGAGAGGTCAGTGACGATGAGTGAACCACGCGAATTTTCATTTGGCTCTTGACTGTTATAGATGGAACCGCCAATAAGCGACTGGTTCAGGTCACTTCCTTATGCAATTGATTCACTCGCAAATTCTGTCAAGGTTCCGGATTTGTTCTCGTTGAGGTTGATGGCCCTCATCATATTCGTGCAGTTTCAGCAAGCGACGACGGGGTCGCTCCTCAAATATTACAGAGAAAAAATCCATAAACAGCGTTCGATTATAGAACAGTTTAAGAAGGAGCGAGCAGAGTTGATTTCTCTCCGCAGGTGCGATTGGTGGTGGCACACCCTACTCATCCACTCAACAGACCATTCAGTATCAACGAGCGGCTTCAACAGGAAAACGAATATATGCGTAGTCAACTCGAATATTCCGGCAATAGCGACCCTGGGGATCCAAGCAGGCCCACAAAACGGCAAAGGCTTGATTATCACGGGTGAGTTATCGCCGAGTTTCCTCTTTTTGTTGTAAACATGTTATCAGCAGAGATTCGTTCTCGAGTCCACGAAGGATGAGTACTCCCGTCCGTCCGGACCGATTGACGTTTCCCCCAGATCACCAAGAACCTGCCCTTTCGCGTTCGGATGACGGCTACCAACATTACACCATACCACCGAATGAGCGACCAGGGTCCAGTCGGTTCAAACAGTCCGTCCATTAGGACTGTCACGGCGTCAACTTACCTTGGCTTGTAGGAAGTATACATATAATCTGCTTGGAACATCGCAGTTAGGGCAACAGACTGTAATCTCAAATGACCAGACACGACAGATGCCTCGAATAGGTCAACCACCCCCACCTCCACCTCTGCAACAGCACCAACCCCGCCGTTCTCACCACCATGGACATGGACATGTACACAGTCACCACCAACATAAACTTCGGAAGGCTATGCCTCCCCCTCCAACTCCACGAAACCACCCTGTGGAGATACCACCCTCGTCTACGTCTATGCTCCCCCCTCCTGTTTCTGCTTTTAAATCTATGCCTCCTGTCTCCGCGCCCCAGATGACCCCCAACAATCTGCCTTTTAAACAATCTGTCCCAATGACTCCAACAAGTGCACCTCAGAGATTCGTTCCTCCTCCTTCGGTGTCTAGACTTAACACTACTGCTAACCGACAAAGCGCAAAACAAGGTCACAGGATGCCTTTCATGCCCAACGGCACTTAACGAGACTTGCTGATTTCACGCTCCCCTTTTCCCGCTGGCCGGATTTAGCGGTGATACTCGGTTTGCACTTTTCTGTTATACATAGTTTCTTACCAGAATCCTAAACCACAAATGCCAATGTCACTACTATGCGCAATGTTTCCATGACCTGAGAACAACAAAACGCTGGGTTTTTGACCCACGTGAGTCGGCCTTTGTGTGACGGCCCGAGTGCTGCGACCTCAGAGATCCCGGCGCGGTGTCGATCAAAGCGACCCGTGGAGCGCAGTTGCCTGGAGCAACAATCTTTACAACCCCTCGCCCTCTTTCTTCCCATCTTTTCATCTTTATTCCTTACCTTCGAATTCCCGGCTCCGATGACGTACCGAGAGAACTCACAGGACTACAAGCAGTACACTGGGAACCACTATGGAAGTCCCCCGCAACAACAGCAACAGTACCGTAACGAGTTCAACGAGGGCTATGGCGAACACCCCAACACTCGATACAACAACTCGTACAACGATACACCATACGATCCGTACAGCGGCTACAATGCTTACAACAACCATCAACCCCATCAGACATACGACCAGGGGGGATACAATCAGTATACCGGAGTTACTGGGTATCGAGACGATTTGGATAGGAACACCCCGAGCCCAGAGGGTGAACCGCCCGCCCCGCCATCGAAGGAGAACTCGGCGGCCACGACTGCGTATGAACAGGATGACCAGATGGTTCAGGTTAGACCCAGAGGGAAACTCACCAATTCGTGAGTTGGCCTCCGCGCGTATGTGACGTCGGCCGTTCACTGAGGCCCTCATTACAGGCAGAAAAGTTTCAAGAACTGGAGAGCTGACGATCGAGAGAATCTGTGGACTAGGGGAAGCCGGGCCAGAACCTGTGGACGCTTCTTCTGCTGCACAGTAATGATTACTGTGTTTCTGATCATCAGCATTCTCCTTTCTCTCGCTTTGGTACGTTCTCGGTTCAGTGACCGACTGTTGATTACTGCGATCTGATCGTCGTTATCCGCAGTGGGTCAAGCCTCCGAATGTCATTGTTGCCAATCCTGTCCAGAATGACACCCAACCGGTGAGTCGCGCACACATCAATCTAAGTCTACGCATCTTACGGGTTCTTTCCTAGTTTACCTTCCAAAATGGCGAACTTGCCTTTAACCTTGGCGCGAACATAACGTACGCCTCCCTGAACCCTTGAGCTAATTTTTGATGTTTATGGTCTGACAGAGTGGACAACCCCAACTACTTTGGTGTCGGTCTCAACAAGGTTGAATTGGATGTAAGCATGACCCTTGGTTCACAGAGACCCTTACCTAACGAAAATGGTCTATAGCTTATCTATCCGATCAACAACTACCCCGTCGGAGGCGGAGTACGACAAAACATCAACATCAAGTCCAATACTCAGACGAACTTCACCTTCCCCTTCTCGTTGAATTATAACGTCTCGGACACATCTGGTACAGCAGTGTTGCAGGACATCGTGAACAAATGCCGTGCCAGCCAGGACCTGAAGGTCAACTACAAACTTAAGGTCAGTCACTAGACGCCTCTTTCAACGTTCTCACTCATATCGTCTCCCAAGCTTTCCCTGTGGATCATCATCGTCTCGATCAGCCCAACGATTACCAACTCGTTCACCATCGGCTGCCCCGTTGATCCTGCTGAACTTGAGGTACGTACACCTCTCTGGACCGCTTCGGTACTTTTGTGCTGATGGGAGACTGACGTTGCATTACTGTAGAAAATACTTAGTGGCAGCCTGGGAAACTTGTTTACTTAAGACGATTAGTCGCTATCCATTCAACGCCTTTCCATTCAACTTTTCCCGCTCTTGCTTTTACCCTATGGACATGGACTCTTTACGATTGTATTATTATACAAATAGTACCGCGAGACACGTTAAACGGTGTTTTATTCTGCTTCAATCGGGAGTTGTTTGGCCTCGGTTCCTGGACAAGTCAGAACGGATCAGCGATCGCGGATCGATTAACCCTATTTCCAACCCCACTGTCGCATCGTCAAAGCATGCCTATCCTAATCTTACTCTCCACCTCCACATCCAAGCAGACACTATGGTCTCGCTGAACCTATTTTCCAACCATGCCCAACGCGACACTGTTTTCAGTAGGCCAGCTACACAGGAGGAGCGGAACATAGACACCGCCATTGTGTTCGAGCACGCCTATAGGCATCTCGCGGATTACAGAAATATATGCCAAGTATACTACGTACGGGCATACGAGAAGCAGAATCCTGAAATCGATTCTTGGGCAAATGATCTATTGAAAACGCTGTGGACTGCAACTACCACTAGAGGTCCAGGTTGGTGTAAATACCCTCGAGTTCGATCTGCAGGCTTCGGGTTGAACCGATCTGATTTGACGAACAAAATTTCTACAGAGCAATGCCCGAGGATTGAATACGATATTGACACTACGACTTCCTCCCTTCCGGCCCTCCCACTCAAGCCAGAATTAGACAAGATCCTGACTACGATCATCCTTATCCACATCACCTCAGCCAAGGGCTATTCAGCTCGCACACGGGCGTACCTCCCACGTATCGGGACCGTGGACGAGAACGCGATTGTTCACACCATAAGGAACTCCGATGATGTGCTCGTAAAAGCACAGAAAGAAGCGGACGCCGCAAGAGAACAGCAAGCCAAGGCTGGAGCTTTTTGGAGGAAGGCCGGCATGGCGGCCGGTGCGGTTGCGGGAGGAGTGCTTATTGGGGTCACTGGAGGTTTGGGTAAGGCATCCCCATGACCTTGAATTCACCTCAGCGTCTGACTGATTTCCATTCAGCCGCGCCGCTAGTTGGCGCGGGGATTTCGACGCTCCTCGGCGCCATTGGTCTCGGGGGAACCGCCGCTGGTATTCTAGCGACAACCTTGGCTAGTTCCTCCGTCGTTTGTGGTTCACTATTCGGTGCATATGGTGCTCACAAGACATCCACGATGATTGGGAGACACACCAAGGACGTACAGGACCTTGCGATTGTCCCGGTTTACCCACCAAAAGATACCCTCGCCATTCGCCTCTGCGTGAGCGGGTGGCTGAGTACCGGGAACGATGTAGTGGATCCGTGGAAAATATTTGACAAGACCCAAGATACGTTCGCCCTACAGTGGGAAGTAGGCGCTCTGCTCGAACTCTCAGATGCGCTGGTTATGCTTCTCAAGGGCAAGGCGATCCGCTACATCGAGAAAGAGATCATCAAACGAACCATTCTCGCGAGCTTGTTCGCATCCCTTTCTCCCGTGGCATACCTTCAGATGGGGAAGATCATTGGTGGGTAGACGAAAGCCACAACATTTGGGAGACTAAGAACTAATCCAAACATTAATTAAACTACAAAGATAACCCTTGGTCGAACGCCCAGGCGTTAGCATTAAAGGCGGGTCGAGTGTTGGGAATCCTACTGTCTCAACGAGTTCTTGGAACCCGGCCTGTCACTTTGACGGGCTACTCCCTCGGTTCACTCGTAATCTTCGAAGCCCTAAAATACCTTGCGGCCCTCCCTCCATCACAAACCACACACTTGATCGATAGCGCATATTTGTTTGGACTACCAACGTCTACACGGGACGTCGTTTCGTGGAAGAAGGTCCGAGCCGTAGTCTCGGGTAGGTTGGTCAATGGGTGGGTGGAGCCCGAGGAAGACTACGTCTTGGCTATCCTCAGCCGGGTGACGATGCTAACCCAGGGGTCTTGGGGTGTGGCCGGCCTAGCGCCAGTTATAGTCAAGGGCGTCGAAAACGTTAAATGTGAGGGTGTCGAGGGTCATCTCAAGTGGATCGGGATGGTAGGCAGATGCTTGGAGAAGTGTGGTGTCGATGGGGTCATCCAAAAAGAGGTCGAAAACAAGGTCGCCGATGTTGGGAAACAGTTTGAGAAAATTCATGATGAGGCTGAGAAAGTTCCAGAAAACGCAGCGGAGGAAGTACTTCAGGTTTAGGTCAAGCGAAAACCTTCTATCCTGCATTCATGGTATACACCTACACATAGCACAATCCCACATGCACCCGACACACGTACTTTACTAAACAAACGTTAAATGTTAATGAGCGACACACTCAGAACTAGTTCGGGACAGTCTTGGGGACCAAGAGGTTCACGCGTATCTTTTCAATATCTTCGTCGGACAGTCCAACCCGGTTCTTAACGTAGCCTTCAGCAGTTCCGTATTTCTCACGGAACTGGCTGAGGAATGCGATGATCCACTCTGGCCTTTAATGGGTATCAATGATTGGTTTCGAAAAACAGAAAAACAGCCATCCTGTGAACCCACTTCGAACTACTCATATTCATAGTACCTTCCCAGTTGTCGCGATAGACGTCGTGGGCTTTAAATCTCTCCACGAGGCCAGGAAGGGCAGGTTCGAGTCCGACGGTGGTGAGAGTATAGTCTTTGACGATCTCTTCGTCATCGACTCCCAGGAGCTAGCGTGTGGTGTTCAGTGGTTTAAAACCTAGTATTAGCCCCCAAATCCCGTACCAGATGGATAACGGCGACGATTGTTCCTGTCCTGTCCTTTCCGGCTGTCAGATGTCAGACGCCTGACCCTTGGTAATGGATCGACAGAGCGTTCAAACCTGTGCAATGGACCAGACAAGGCTCGTCTGGGTGGTCTCGGATGTGGGTCAAGACTTTATATACAGAGTCTGTTCCCTTCTCCATGATTTCCATGTAGAGATGGAGGAAAGCCTGCCAGCAACCCGTGTCAAGGTCTCTCCCTACGATTAGAGAGAGCATTCATACCCCCAAGGGATCATCCTGGAACCCTTTGACCCTCCTCGCAAGACTAAATGGATCGTAGGCCTCTGCAGACGAAACTGGGGCCTTAACGAACCCAACGCCTTCGATGATCAACGGATCAGCTTTGTATCCCTTGACCTCCACGTCACTGCGCAGATCGAAGACCTTCCTAACGCCAAGCTCATCTCTCAGCTGGATTATGCCTTTCGGTGTGATCCTCGACGGTTCGCCGGCGCGGTACAGATAACGGGGTTTGACGATGTGGTTAGTGTAGGAAGGGAGACGAGACAGTTGTCCACCAGCGTCGCGGAGGTTGATCACGCCCTCTGCTTGGACGAATGGTGGTTCGGTTAGTTTGGGGTCCATAGGTCTCGAACGCCGTCTCGACAGAGACTGGTCCGGTTCTGAAGCTGGTGTTGGCCACCGCTAGATCACGAGTTGGGCGTTGCGGAGGCACTAATCCAATCCGGCCTGATGCCCTTCGGTTGGTGCGATCCACCAAAGGCAACCAAGATTGGCCGCGGCTTTTCGTGAACCCTTGGATTTAAACCCAACAGATGGGATGAAAAACCTTTGAACTCTTCCCGTGGGTTATCTACTTACGGACCATCTATCCAAACTTTAGGTTTGTCCACAGGTTTCTACAAAACCTGAGTCTCTCAATATGACCGCTTAAAGTTAGCAAACACCCTCCCAATTTTCACCGCATAGGGAAACCATCCGGCCAGGAGAGTGGTAATGATCAACCAACCCTCTATATCGTTATACGGAATCCAAATCACCGATGCCCCCCGCAGGATCGATATAACAGACCGGGGACGAGTTGTTTCGAAGATGACTCTCCGCACTAGAATCCACATATTATCTGTCCTCCTCCCATCTTGCCGACAGGGGTGGGACGGGTGGGAAATCTGTTTCCACCAGGCGCAAGCTGTGTCTAGGTGCGCAACGTGTTGTCGACTCGGTCCTTAATTCCTTTATGTTTGTTGCGTATCATTAGGGAGGTATCGAGTGGATTGGAACACCAAACTCGGGAGACTTACCTGGCCGTAATGGGGATGCCCCCTGACACTGCAGTTAACCCGCCTCACGACCGGGACATTTGTACCCGTAGCACCCCTACAGTGAGTACTCGACCAGGATCCTCATCCCACATGCTGAACCCCTGGGACAAGGTTCACCAGCCACAGGCAGTTCGCTGGAAACGAGTGGTATACCTCCTAATTCGCGGCCGTTACTTGTTCGCCGCTGCTGGTGGGTCTAGAAGCCATGAGATGCCTTGCTTGTTATAACAGACCACATGCCTAGCAACTTTCATTGTGACTGTGTTGAAATCCTCTCGGGTTGGACCAACGAGCTCCACACCTGGTGGTATCCGAGCAGCCGCCCTGGAAAATTTCTCTGTCTCTTTCCTAACTAATGTTTGTGTCATGGTCATGGTTATTTTCCGGGCCTTCGGGGTCGGACAAACAGAAAGTCAACTGGCTCCTCACACACGTTGGGGGGCCTGCCGTAGACAGATCATGGATGCAATCGAGGGTTGTGTAGTCCACCCAGCGATTTTCCTAAACATTCTCAGGACCTGGGCTCGACGTCACGATGAGCATAATGCGGTAAGTAATTCTGGGAGCGACATCTGGAACCTCCCCCGCTTACTTCGATTGTATCCAGTACGACACCGTATACCAAGGTATCTTCCATTGACCTGTTCCGTCTGGTTCTCGTCTGACTGTCTACTAGTTGCAGCGATTGTTCTGACCCTTGGATGGATTATACTCTGGTTCAGTGGCCGTCAACGTGGTTTGCTCCCCCAGCGTCCACACGACGGTCGTCCCCAGATTGACCAACGGTCGATCCTTAATCGATACTTTCTGCTCGGGCACTGGGACACTTCCGACACATTTGACTCGTTCACCCATGGTGATGACGTGTAAAGGTAGTAGGTTGAGGACGGTTTTGTAGACTCCTTTTAGGGCTAGTTCTAGCTCGTGAGAGGTCAACATCGATAGTGCTCACGTTCCGCCGCTTCCAAACTTGGCATACACACTACGTGTGGATAAACCATTTTGTTAAACAGAATACCTCGATCGTAACGACCACAAATATAATGCTTCCTTGGCTCAGTCGGTAGAGCGTCGGTCTCATAGCTAGTGTGAGCCTGGAATTCCAGGAACAATCCGAAGATCGCCAGTTCGAGCCTGGCAGGGAGCAATACATTTTTCCTTCGCAAGCCGGACCACTAATAGGGGAAAAATTGAGGACCCCGCAGCAGTTGCGGTGGTATCATGCAGCCCTACTGTGATGTTGGTGTAGACTAGCGTTTATGAGAACGCGAAAAGTGTAAGCACGGCCCGGCTAATCCGGACTCTGCGTAGGTCCAACTTGGACCTACGCAGAGTCCAGAGCGGATATCATTTCGCACGTGCGTTTCGGATCAATGAGCGACTTTCCATGGTCAAGATAGAATCTTTTCTGAACTCATTGGCGCCAATCACCGTGAGTTGTATTGTTTCGAGCCCCGGACAATAGTCGGGGTCCAACTGTCCATAAGGCTGTATCCACTTCTGAACGGATACTTAGAGCTTTTTAAGGGGAACTCCCACAGTCCCAGGGCCCCGTCCGCACGCGTTGGACCGCGAATATTGTGTTTGGCTCCAAACCGCACATCTGTACCACCTCCACCCCTACCATATGCTGGTACCATCCTGATGTTCGATTGTCCGGTTTCGTTGATGTGCGCGATGCGGAAGACTTTAGATATTGAGGAATAAATCTCGGTTAATGGAACCCTTCTACGATGGATATGATAGTATCTGGTATTATGGATAGTCGCCCATTGTTCCTACTTTTATCCCCACGAATACTACCCGTTATCCCCTCTGCTACTACTATTTAATGCTAGCAACGCCACGTAACCTCCCGCCCAATAATAAATAAAACGAGGATCACAATCACCAAGATAAATTGCGACCTAACACTTAGGATCGAACCTTTACCTTTACCCCAGCCTCCATTGCCGCTCAGGGGAGTGGTGCATTTTACGCCTTTAGGTAAACTAGTCCCACGCCCCATCCGTACGTCCATGCACTGATTGGTTAAATCAGCCATGGTCTATGCACATTCTGGGGATCAACGCACCTGAGATAAGCATTTACCGCCCGTATCCTGGACGAGCTGAAGAGTCGCATTCCCGCCGATCCTGATTTCTGGGGAAAGTAGAGCTGATATGTTGACGGGGATACAGCCAGAGGTGGTCGTCCCGGTGGACCAAGGAACGACAAATTGATCGGTCGTGCCATTGGTAAACGAGTCTGTAGTATTTGGATTCCCACCAAAAGCGATGGTCACGGCAGCCGACCAGTTCGTACTCGAACCGTGCCAGAGGATATGTCCGTCCGCTATTGGGAAGATTTGTCGGTTATTTGTCGCATTGGCGTACCCATCTGGAGAGCAACGACGTTGTTTGTCGGCTTAGAGAACGGATATACGCGCATAGATTAAAGGGCTCAACTGCAGGGTTGACCGACGTTCGAGGCAGGTCGATTACCTCGAACACCAGGGAAGGAAACCCTTAGAAGTGGACCGTGTGGGATTGGTGCTGTTGCCACTATCGCAGTAAGGCAGAGTACCGTAGAGAGAGAGAGAATCTTCATCCGCATGAGCTCGCGAGGGTTTCTTTGGTGGTAGTTGGGTTCGAATGTCAAGATATTGGCGTCACCCAAACACGCGCTCACTCCATGGGTCCTTATATATACGCAAATGGGCGGCTGTTTGGGCGTCGTCCCATGGCATCCTAGACGATTACGATCGTTTGCGTATGGCACGGCAGATCCACTTTCCATTTCAAGACTTGACGAAGCCTTTGGACAACATGCACAAACAACGCGTCACCTTCAACTCCATCCCCTGTATCTCTCACCCAGACACAACCGAACGATGCCACCCCGACCACCCGCTAAACGATCCGCTTCCGAGACTTTCGCTTCGTTTTCTAAGAAAACGCGATTCCTCGATCCCGATGAGGATCCTTCCAACTTCTCCGAACAAGTAGAATCTAATCTCGAGGATAATCCTCGCACCCGTCGCAAAGGACGCGTCCGCACCGAAGGCTATGAATCAGATTCCAGCGACGACGGCGAAGGTGTGGTCAACAGCCGCAAGCCCACGAACGATGCTGAAGATGACGACGACATGTTTGCCTCTGCTGCTGCTGAGGAGAAGAAGCCTGTGGAGAACGCCAAGAAGGACAAGAACAAGTTTTTAAGGCTCGGAGATATCGAGGGCCAGGAATTTGGTGGGAGCGGCCTCGGCGATGGATCAGATTCTTCAGAATCGGACGAACCAGAGGACGAAGACGACGCCGAGAGGAGGAGGAAAGCTGGGATGGGATACGAATTGTCTTCATTCAACATGCGGGAGGAGATGGAGGAGGGTAAATTCTCGGCAGACGGGTCGTACGTTCGGACATTCGATCCTCATGCCGTTCATGATCGGTGGCTGGAGGACGCGGACGAGAAAGCGATGAGGAAGGCCAGGCGAATTCACAAACAGAGGGAAAAACAGGAGAGGGAGAAGCAGGAGGCGGAGGAGAGGGAATTGCAGGATATGGGTGGGAAGGTCGCCATCGAGATACAGTTGTTGGCCAAGCTCAAGAGGGGTGAAACGATCCTGGAAGCGTTGCAACGACTAGGAGCGAGGAAAAACAAAGGGTATGATGTTCCAAACGCTTCACAGACGTTCAATATCTCACCGGTTTTGTGTATTTTAGACCAAAGGGGAAGGGGAAGGGCGCAGAAAAGGCTCCTGCAGACCCCATCTTGGACGAAATAAACCTCATCACCCACCTTGCCTCGACTCTCATGTCCTTGGGCGACACCGAAATCTATTCCAAAACCTACGAACAAGTCGTTCGTTCCATTCGCTCGTCCGGTGATGTCGAACCTACCTGGGAACCACCGTCTGCCGACATCAAGTACGAATACAAATGGGCCGGAGCGACTGACGACCGGGCGTTCGGTCCTTTCGGTGAGGAGGAATTGAACGCCTGGTTTAAGGCCGCTTACTTCGGGTCGATGGGTGAAAAAGTCAAGGTTAGGAAGGTCGGAGGGGAATGGGGAGACTGGGGTCAAGTTGTATCTTGAATCTCATTGAAACCCTGGTAAATATAGCACATGCAACTGTATCTATAATCCTTCTATTGTATGCCCACAGGAAAATGTAGCACATAGTCACTGTCACTTGCGCGCGTGGATGATAACCCGGAGGTCACCTCTGGGGTGCATGACGCCAGCACCCACCCGTTCCGATATGAACGTTGGACGCTCAGCGGATTTCGAATCGATCTCTACAGTGTACCGCATGAGAAGGAAAACCACGAAAGCTTTGAGTTCCCTGTTTGCAAAATGCCTGGAGGGTTGATTCGATTAGCAAAACCTCCTGAACAAGGAGATCAACGAAACCACAGACCTTCCTTCACACATTGAGACTCCTCCCCCCCAGGGCATAGAATGGTTCGCGACGATCTTCCCATTCTTAGTAGGCCTCTTCTGCGTCATGTACCTTCTCGGGTCATACACAGAAGCGTTCTCGTGGATCTCTTCGTCCAAATGAACCGACCTCGTCAAGCAAACAATTTCGTCATCCTTGTTGAAACGATAACCGCCAAACTCTACGGGTTCGGTGACACGTCGGATGGACATGACAGAAGCTGCGTATCGAAGTGTCTCTTGAATGGTTGATGCGAGAAGGGGAAGTTCCGCTGTTGAGACGAAGTCGTGGAGGTGATCCTCGATTTGTTGACCGGGATTTTGTTGCTTCCACGATGCGACAGCCTCGTCAATCTCATCGGTCAGAGGCTGGAGACCGTCTTCTCGTTGGAGGTTAAGGACGATCAACCAGTACCCCGCATTTGGGGCATTTGCCATCAAAGCGAAGAGGAAAGATGCAAAGAAAGTCCCAACGGCGTTTGAATCCTATAATCACATTCAATCAGCAACCCGAAGTTTCCCATAGAAGTCAAGTGAAAACACACGTAGCCATGGCTTCGCATCACCCGCTCGTTCTCCAACACCATTTCCGAAGCGTCGTCGTGAGGGCCATCAAAATACTTCTCGAACAACCTATGCAGAGTAGCCAACCCTTTTGTGTGCTTTCTCAAAAAAAAACGGGGGACGCCAGCAAGTAACAGATGGAAAGTCCTGTCGAAGTCGTTGAATGGCTCGTACGACTCCACAACTGGATACGAGCGACCAAAGAAAGCATAGGCGGAAGCTTGATAGAGCACGGGTAGGATGAAATTGCGTAGAGGCGTGCTGACGTCTTCGAAGCTCGAACCTTCCCTCTCTAGTAGATCCCATACGGCCGTCGTATAGGACTCGATGATAGGAATGATACCGGTGGGCGAGAGGTATTTGTGCTGAGCGGGGTGGAGGACTTTGGAAGTGACCTCGGACTTCATCAGGCTAAAGCAGCAAATCGTCAACGTAGTTGGAAGGACCGGTCTGCTTCAACACTAACCTTGCAGGAATATCGAAGCAGTCGACGGCCGCGGTCACTCGGAAACGCTCGAAATCATATACCTGGTCACAACCGGCGGCATGTCAACGAACGGGTTCATGGAAAAGTGGGATCATTCCCAAAAACAAACCTGTGCGTTCCGATAAATCTCGCTAATCAACTACAAGAAAAATGGAAACCCGATTTGAGTGAACGTGCATGCGCGGCTTCAAGGATACGAACGTACCGACGGGGAGACGACATACGTAACCACCCTCCCAAACGCCTTCATCGTGAACATGTCTCCATATTTCCTCCTAAGAACGCGTCAGCCACACGTTAACTGGTGAGAAGTGGCCTACTGTGCGCGATTGAAAAATGCATCTGGATCTCCCCCAATCTCTAGCGCGGACCCTACCCACGGAATGAGGTGCGAGACCATAGGGGCCCTGCCCTCCGACACACGTTTTCGCTTCTCGTACAAGCTTTGAACGAGAATGACGAGTACAACAGCCCCGGCGGCGAGAAAGTTTGGGTTAGACCATAGCGTTTGTAGTTGGAACTCTGGCAACATGGTCGCTCGATGGAGTTAAGTAACTCCTAGCGCTGTTGGCATTGGCATGACACGCAATTGAATAGCGCTCGATTTCGTGTTTGGCGGTTTACGGGAATCCGATCGACCGAGCGATCGAAGCATGCCAGGAATCGTTCCAATCCACTTTGCACTGACGGTAAGTAATGGAAAGTTGACCTGTGACCGGGCTATGATAATTGGGAGGGTACAAGCGCCAAAGCGGATTTCGAGTCCGTGAGATAGGTAGGAGGTAGAACAGATTATCCGTGCAAAAGTCCGATGAAAAGAGGGGGAAAGCAAACGAAAAGACAGGGTGGAATGATGGGCCATATCAATGACTGACATACTGGAAAACGAAAGAAACCTCTGGTAATCCAACTTCTGCCCTCAACAAATCATCGTGGTTGTTCTTCAGTTCCGTATTCGTAAAATGGTTCCAAGTGCTTGCATCTCCATACAGCAACGCCGGAGATTTTATGGTTTGTCTCCCGTTCTTGCACCTCCTGCACTTGAACGTGTCGTGAGTTTCGCAAAGCGTTTTCTGGTTGAACTGAAAGAGTTGACGGAGGGCGTCCAGCGAGAAGTGTCGTTCAGTGTCTTCTCTTTCGTCGACGACGGCGGATGATAACGCCTGTTTGTTGGCTTGGCGTTGGAAGATCTTCTCTTCAATCGTTCCGGTCGAAATGAACCGATAAACAAAACCTAGGAGGTCATTTGAATCCCGGCAGGAAGGGTGAAACACGAAGGTGACTCACACTCCTTCTTCTGCCCATCACGCCAGACACGAGCTAGTGCTTGCTGGTCGGCGGCCGGGTTCCAATCTGGATCTCGAGTCAGCCATTAAAAAGCAATCCTGAGGCGCCCTGACACACCCGGGTCGAATAGAATCAATCGATTGGCACCAATTAGGTTTATGCCACATCCACCAGCCTTACTACTGAGCAGGAAGATGAATTCTTTCCCCTCGGGGTTATTGAACTGGTCGACGAGCTTCTGTCGTTTGTTGATTGTCATCGTGCCGTCGAGTCGGAAGAATCCATACCTAGGATACGTGATTAATACCGCCGGAAAATGCTTATCGCTAAAACCCACTTTTTTGTGCGGCATAGCTTCTCAAATAGGTCCAAAGTTTGGGTATAGTTGCTAATTAGTACGATCTTGTCATTGGTCTCAGTCCGAATTCGGTGCAAAAATCTGCCAGGTTCCACAAGATTAACACAAAACAAGGAAAGCTGGGAAGCACGACGGACCGTTCCAGGACAACAAACTTCCCGCCCCAATCACACCTCACGCCCTGATTCCTTCCGCGATCCCTGGCAGAGGCGCCAGCGCCACAAAATCCTTCTGGTATGAAGTTCTCGGATCCCTGTAGATCATTCGGTAGGTCTAATAGTTCTGGGTGATTGCAAAGCTTCTTGAGGATGTTTATGGCTTTCAAGGGTTGAGAGTTTGCACCGCGCAACAAAGCCCTGATATCCGGGGATTGGATGAATAACCGATACAACGCGAGTTGGAAGTCAGAAAGGCCGCAGAATACGACGTGTTCGTACTTCACAGGTACTGCAAGCGGATGCATCGGTCAACCAAAAATATGAGGCGAAATGAATCAGGAAACTCACAATACTTCGAAAGCAAGTCGTTCGTTCTTCGAATGATGAACTTGGTTACAAGTCCACCTAGCTCCTTTAACTTCTTCTCGCATTCCTCCTTGACCTTGTCTGTCGCGTCCGCATCACGGCCCCGAATAATGGCATTCTCGAAGTTCTTCCTGAAGTCACCTTTGGTTCCGAGAAAGTTGGGATTCGCAAAGTTTAGCAGGGAAAAGTATTCCGAAAGATCATTCTGGATAGGGGTTCCGGAGAGGATGACCCGGCGTTGAACATTGAGGCTGTTAAGCGCCTGGAATGTCAAAGACTCTGCGAAGATCAAAAAATGTCGGTACAAATAGGCAGCTAACAGGGAAACAGCATACCAGAGTTCTTGAGCCTGTGTCCTTCGTCGCAAAGCAGCAGCCCAATCTTACAGTTGTTGAGGTGAACCGTCAAAGTACGGAGCGTCTCGTAAGACACAATCATCACTGTATTCCAAGGTTAACCCTGAGCATGCGTGGGCGAAGTGGGGCGTGATTACCTGGCTGGGAGACATTCCTCCCATTGGCAGCCACCCATCGAGCGACCCTCTCCAACATCTCAGGTTTTCCGCCCTTCCCATCGATGGCGAGAGCAGAAATCGCATCGGGACCAAGCCATTTCACTGTTGCGCCATGAGACACGTGCACCGAGGGGCACAGACACCTAGTTTATACGCACCAAGCTCGTTGGCCCAATTCTTGACCAAACTTGAGGGGCATGCGATGATACACTTCTCGATTGTCGGCTTTCGAGCATGCGGAGATTGCTTGAGGAGAGTCCACATGAGGGTGATGCACTGGAGAGTCTGTATGCGACGCATTCAGTAGGTGCATTGGTTCAGAGGAATCACCACAGACCTTTCCTAAACCCATGGCGTCCGCCATAATACACCCGTACTGATTCCCGACCATCATACCGGTGGTACATTTATACAAGAACTGTTGGTGTAAGGTCCACTCAGCTTCCTGCGCGAAACCACGCAATGGACACGACCCACCTGGACACCTTCCACTTGGTGTGGCCGAAGTATCTTGGTCAACCGAGGGTCAATCACGACCGGAACCTTATCGCTCATCTTCTTCTCTTTACCCTCGCCCAGTAGCTCCTTCAGGCTCTTATGGGGATTGAACTTACCCGTAGCATTCTCCCTCGCCTCCTTTTCGGCCTTCTCCCTAGCTTCCTCTTTCTCTCTTTCGCGTCTCTCTTCGTCCGTCTCCCGGTCATCCACAGTCGGGTCGTACAACACGATCGCGTGGTCCTCCATAGGGTCATGCAGAGGTCTCGGAATAATGTTCGCCTGAGGCCGAATCCCAAGAGAAACCCCACTCGGGGTACAATGGACCTCTTCACCATTCTTCCCCCTCATAGCCGGAATAGAGAACCCCTTCATCTCTCCAAACGGTTTCGGCTTGAAAACAGGATACTTTTGCATGTTCTTCAACAGATCCTCCGCGTCGGTGTAATCCTTGTCTTTGTCACTTTTCTTCTTTTTCTTCTTCCGCCCGTTTTCTTCTTCGGAATCGTCGTCGTCTCCGCCGGCCTCTTTGTAGGAGACGCGTTTGCGTTTGCGTTGTGGTTGAACCCTGTCTGCGACTATCGATGAAGCGGGGGGCTTGAAAGGCTTGGAGATGCGGTGGCTCTCTTGGGTCCTATCGACGGCTTTGCCATCATTAGTGCGTGGCACTCGTCGTAGCATGTCGTAAGATCGTTCTAAGGGAGAGCGGTGGTGGTATAGAGATAAGGTAGTGAGATAGAGGAAGAAGACGGGTTCAACGAGGTGACTCAGAAGATGGGAAACACGCGAAGGGTCCCACGCGATCCTTAATTAGTCCTCACGTGATCGGGTTTCGCACAGCACAGGCAAGGACTATATTTCGGTTCGACTTAAGCGAATGCAGAAGGAAGAGGCAAAGGCACAGGTAAACGATCAATTATTGTACAAAGCATGCCATAGAAGAGCACAAATTAACGACGGCCGTTCCAAGAAAGTGAGGGCAATGATAAGGAACAAAAAGCGGAAGGTCATGTGTAATACCACCCAACCCAACAAGCAGATGACCAAAGCGAGTGGACGAAGAAATTTACAACCACCGAGAGTTGTCAGCCAAGTCAGCAGCATCACTGTACCCAGATGCATCTTCGATGTCTGTGGCTGAGACGATGATCTCCCTCTTCAATCCTGTCAGAATGTCGGGTATGCCTAAGGTTGTGCACGCCTCGACATTGCTGGAGGCGACAAGGACAAGGATATGTAGCCCTGCTCCAGTAACGAACTACTCCAGCATCATTGAAACCGCCCGAGTAGCAGAATAACACACGACTCACTGTATCCTTGCTTTCCAACCTATCGCTGAACTTTTCCCAATTTTGCTCATGTTCCTCATCTTCGCCAGGAATAAGCTCGACCCTAGCGCACGGTCCGCCCGTCTTCAGTGTTCCAAAAAGTGTGCTACCAGCCTCAGGGTTATAGAATTTCCCCGGCGCAGCGGAAGGTGTCTTCGAGAATATTTCCTTGAGGTCAAGGGTCTTAATGGGTCCCGAACCGCATCCGGGCTTCATATCTTGGAGGACGACAGAGACGTCGACGGAGGTGTCCAGTCTGAGCGCGTATGCATTACGATCGAGAGTCCTACTGTGAAGCGTAGGGGCGAAGGTTCGAAGGGTACCATGCGAGTGAAGCGGTCAGCAAAATTGGTTCGGATGGAAGTGGTCTCAGTGAAGACTTACGCCGACCCAGCGCCTCTGTTGGAGGGTGAGCCGTCAGTAACTCCAAAGGGTGAGGTAAAACGCTCGTACATTGACAACGGCCCAAAAATACTTGGTTTCCCAAACAGAGAGGTCTTTGCAACGGGTCTTTGTTTGTCCGCGGGACTGGCGTGAACCATTGCCGTTAAACTCTCAGGATTTACACCGCACTTCAATTTGGTACACTCACGCTTCCTGGGCACTCTCAACCGTGATCTCCGTTACAGTCGTCTGCACCACTTCGGTCTCAACATCCATAGGCTCGTCGTTGAAGTCCGGGAGATTGTTAGCCTCATCCTCCCTCAACCCGACCATACCCATCAATTCTTTCCTGGTAATTTCTCCACCTTGAGGAGGCTCGTTCTCATCTCCCTCCTCCATATCTTCATCGATTTCAGTGGCAAGAGGCAAAGGATTTTCATCGTTGACCAAGGTGTCGTCCTGTGAACTGGCGAGTCCATGGGAGGAACGCCCGGGACCAGGTTTCCTCCTTTTCGTTGGTTGGTGCTTGTCCGATGGGGTTTCGGAAGCAGACTTGCGACCGCCTCCCGCGAATTTTGCTTTAGCGGAAATCGCCTTTTCCATGTGATCAACCTTCTCTCCGGGCGCGTCAGGAAGTTCGTCCATGCTCATCGGTCGCACCCGGGGGTTGGCTGCCCGGTGTCGGTGCTGAGGCGTCTTTGGCGCTCGGACAGGTCGAGGAGGAGTCGCAGAAGTGGCCTTATCGCTGTGGTCAGGTGGGTTCGGGATATCGCTTGGACTGCGAGCCTCCCGTGAGAGGGAGCTAAACTGGCCTGTTTGGACCTCACGCCTGACAGGGGATCCCGCAATCACCGGTGTAGAACCCTTCGGCGTATCGGTGGCGTCGGTTTCAGGGAGATTGGTCTCTGGGTCTTGATGCGGTGGATCGTTGGCAATGGAGTTATCCCGCCCAGTAAACCTCTTCTTCAGTTGTCTTTTTTTCTTGCCAGGAGGTCCAATTTTCACGGGCACAACCAGAGCCGACCCCGAAATCTCATCATCATCATCTGGTGCAGATTCATCAACCTCCTCGGTCGCCTTTCGTTTCTTGAGCGGAGCCGCAGAAGTGGATTTCCGTCGGGGGGATTTGGATTTAGACGCTGCGAGCTTTCCACGAGCGGACTTCTTGTTCAGAGAGAGCACGGTCTGTCTAGGAGCGCGGCCGCGTTTAGAGAGCGGTGGCGAGGACGAACGTTCTGATTCCTGCTTCTCCTGATCGAGGATGCTCTCAACTTCGGATTCCTCACCCTGCGGTGAAGACTCGTGTTGAAATTTGCGCCTAGTACTGGCTGATGCCTTTTTCGCTAAGGTTGAATGAGCACCTGAAGAGTGGAAGACGGACAGTGTTATCTTACAAGCAGGAAGGCGGTGAACGATGTCTCCGCGTGTCCAGTCTTCAAGATTCTGGTGGTCTTTCCCTTGCAGATCGGCGTCCTCCCAGAAGTCGTCCACAAAGTGTTCGGACCCCTCGAAGGAATTGACAGGTTCCCACCTGTGGATAAACCGTGTCAACGCCGTGTACCAAAGCAATGCACGAACGACTAACGTGTTTTCTTTGGGGTCATCGTACCCTTTCCACTGAATCCGGAGGCTGAGCAAGAAACCTCGATGAAAGCTATGCAAAATGACGAACCTTAACGAAGTACCTCTGCGGACGGAAGGGTGTCAGGCTGCGGGAAATATGGAGACCGGTGCGAAAGTGCGCTCACCCAGTGAATCTTGTCCTTCTGTATTACAGTGACCTTTGCCTGGAGGATTCTCTCTAATGAAGCGTTGAGCATCTGGACGCGTTCGAGCGGGGATGGTATCGAGTAACATACCGACGAAATATTCATCCGCCGCAAGGCCGCCGCGGTCCGACTCTTCCTTCTTTTTTTGTTTCTTGTTCGATTTAGCTTTCGCCTTTGACCTGGCCATGATGAAAGTTGCTGCGGGGGTCTAACTATTCGGGAGCGGATGAGGATTGATGGGAAAGGAGTACAGCAGTACTGGGCGTCACACAGCAAACGGTAACGGGCTCTCATTGACCTCTTCTATATAGTGGTCAATGTAATCCGCTCACTACAATCATCTCTCCATGATCATCAAGGGCGAATCTGCTCTCAACCAGGACAACCAGGACATCCAACCGCCCCCTCCAGAATACACCGAAACCCCCGTCAGACCAGAACCGACACACGCCCAGCAGCCGACCCCAACAGCACAACTCCAGTACCCTCCTCAACCGTCTCCGTACAACCAAGATAGCTTCACGCCCCAGCAGCGTCAAGTCAGAATTGGACAGGAATACAGGGACAGATGTGAGTGCTCCCTTGTTCTTGCTTACTCGAGCTCCCTGGATTCTCAAAACTGGATTTAGTACTAGCTCAATGCGCGAATGGCGACCACGACGCAACCACGACATTTGGTATATGCGGTATCATCTGCGCTATCCTGTTGTTCCCGATAGGTCTGGTGTGTCTGTGGTGAGTTTTTCTCCCGGAAAAGTCGCTTGTCCTCCCGTTTCACTATAGACTGAACCGGGAGCTCCTCTTTGCAATAGCGTCGATAACGAGACGAAATGCTCTCGCTGCGGCGCTCGGTTATAGTTACATCTCTCGGATTGGGATTCGGTATATAGCTGCGGACATCTATCTTATATTATTGTAGATACTAGTAGTAGATTTTCCCCACACGCGATTCATAATTGGAACACAGCTGTCATTCGAACAATCACTGCAAGCGTCAGAGGCTGTATGTCATGGCATTGACCACCACCAACCCTTCTTTCAAGGCTTTCCTCATCGTAGCGGCCCTGCTGCGCGTCGGACTTATCATCTACAGCGAATGGCATGACGCGAGATCTGTCGTCAAGTACACCGACGTCGACTATCGAGTCTTTTCGGACGCTGCACGCTTCACGCTCAACCCCAATCCCTCGACCGGAAATGTCGCTCAAGGCCCTCTCGCTGGATTCTTTGGACTGGGAGAGTGAGTGGTGCTCAGGACACCGCTAATGCCATTGGTGTTGAACACGTATGCAGTCCATATCACAGAGCGACGTATCGGTACACTCCAATCCTCGCTGTGCTATTGACTCCCAACGAGTTCCTTCACCCATCATTTGGGAAATACCTCTTTGCTGCCTGCGACATCTTGGGCGGCATCATAATTCACAACCTTCTATCAAAGTTAATTTTGCCTTGGGTCAGTGCTAGTGGACCTGGAGATGCAAAGGTTTCCACAGCCATCGAAACCGCTGCTTCTCGACCAACAAAATGGGCTGACAAGGCAACGTTATTGACCGCTACTCACCTTTTCAATCCAATGGTCTTTGCAATTTCCACCAGGGGTTCCTCAGAGTCGGTGCTTTCGCTCTTTGTGTTATGTACCGTCTATTTTTCTCTTAAAGACCGCTGGAATCTCGCTGCAATTTTCCTCGGTCTGAGTACTCATTGGAAGATCTACCCCTTCATCTATGGAGTCGCCTGTCTGAGCGTCATCGACTCAGGCATCCCAAGAACCAGTTACTCATTAGTAGAGAACTTACGACGGTTGATTAATGTGCGAACGGCCCAGTTTGCTGCTTTGAGCACTGGAACGTTCGCTTTCCTCGGCGTCGCCATGTATTCTATGTACGTTCTCGTTTCGACGCTCCTCAGACGCGTGGCTGAACAGAACCATAGATGGGGGTACCCCTTTGTCTACGAGTCATATCTTTATCACCTCCACCGGAGAGACCACCGACATAACTTCTCACCGTACTTCTACCTCGCCTATCTTACCTATCCTTCCAAAGACGGATTGCATAAGCTCCCTCCTCCCACCACTTTTGAAGCAATCGTTCGATCTCCATTGATCAGCTTTGTCCCTCAGATGGGGTTGTCACTCTTAGCCGGATTTCTTTTCGCCAGGAGGAAACAGGATCTGGTCTTCACGTGGTTTGTGCAAACCTTTGTGTTTGTCCTGTTCAATAAGGTTTGCACCTCGCAGGTAAGCGCATAAGAAGTCAAGTCACAACGTCCTTTAAGAGCTGAATCTGTTCACAGTATTTCTTGTGGTACCTCCTCTTTCTTCCCTTACTTATCCCTCACCTGTCGCTTTCCCTCGGGAAAATGATAGCCTTGGTTGGGGTGTGGGCGGGCACCCAAGCCCTCTGGCTCAGTGAGGCGTACAAACTCGAGTTTCTGGGAGAGAACGTATTCTACGGGTTGTGGGTGAGGGGATTGATATACGTGCTTGGGAATGCATGGGTTCTGGTTCAAATACTGGATAGTTACGACCGCAAATATAGAACGTGATTGGATCCCGCCGGGTCGGCGTCCACCGTAGTAGTACGATGGTACTTGGACTGCGATCAATCTCTAAGATAACCCTCAAACACCTAGTTACCACCAAGGAGGACGAACGATGGTAAATCTCACACTCCTCAACGACTTTTAAGGTCGTGACGTCTAATGTAGACTTCTCGCACGGTTGATATCCCACAATCCATCAAAGATTCCCTTCGAAAGTTCAGATTTGCTCGGCGGGATGCTGGAAGCGCAGCACTGGTCATAAAGGTCAACAAGGCGAAGTTGATTATGGAGGAAGTCGAGCAGTTCGATGACATCTCTATCGAAGACCTGGTTGAGGGTGCGTTGGCCTCAGCCGATGTCAATTTCCTCATACTGATCACAGATGTCGTGCAGAGCTGCCGGAAAACGCTCCAAGGTTCGTCATCCTATCATACGAGTATCACCACAAGGATGGGCGAAGGTCCTTTCCGCTCGTGCTCGTCAATTGGGCTCTCGCTAATACCGAGATTGGGTTGTTGACTCTGCACACGAGTGCCTTCTTGGATTTCCAGGTCACGGTGAGATCGTGCTATCCTTTCCATCTTGTTCAATGACGCTTGCACTAACCTTCGGTTCCGTCGGCCGGTTTGCGTTTCCCCCTGACAAGGCGGATGTGAACAAGGTGTTTGAAGTGAAGAACCCAGAGGAATTTACCAAGGAGGCCATCGATGCGAAACTCTCCGTCTTTTAGTTTGCACACTTTAACATTGTAAACTTGAATTCTTACGGCGATCTCGCCACCCGACCGCGTACCGCCCAGTGTGTACGTCTTCCTTATCTAACTATCTCTTGTGTCGAACGACCTCCGCCAATGGGAGTACACGTGCGATCTGCAACATTTATGCTACGCGGGATAACAGAGCCTAATGCACAGTTCGGAGTGAATCAAGGATTCAGATGATCCAAGAACACTCCATGCCGAGAGAAACCCACCAGGTTTCTCCTGTACTATTTCTACATATTGTCGGACCTTCTGACGAACGCCAGCTCGTTCGTTCGTCGGCTGACAATCCTCGTTTGACTTCTGCTCGATAATCCGCAGCAGGTTTTGAGCATTCCTGACGACCTCGAGGACTCATTTAAAAGCTGCCTCCGGTACACCATGTAGCTTTAAACCCGTCCTCGTAACACCGTCACTGACGGAACCATGGCTAAAGGAAAAGGCTCGAAAGACACCCCTGGTAAGGAACCCTGGGGCTCGTACTGGAGATCCTCACCGTCACACTCGGCGCATACGTTCTTTGTGCATAATTCTACAGTTGAGGAGTGACTAGTGAACCCTGGTTTCTTGCTGAAAAGTCGTAATGCTTGGTGTATTCTTGCGCTTGGGGCACTCATGGATTTGGAACTCACCAGGCATCGCAAACAGGGATTTTCACAAACCCCCTCGTCTACTCCCTGATCATTCACGTGATCCCATACCAACTCGAAGCCCTCGGGTATGATGGTGTTGGGCAAAGATACCATGGCTTTTGGTGCCCTTTGTACGTCTCTACGTCTCTGAACTGTTCATCGCTACTGTCGTTCCCACTGTACCCTGGTTGGCTGGGCGACAAGTATGGCCCGGCCCCGATCGGTTGCGCCGCCCTAGTAGTACTCTCCCTGCCATGGTATGGGTTGATCACCATCGAGAGCGGCTCCTCTCTCGCCATGTTCCTGACTTTCTTCGCTCTCGAGGGTGAGTACACACTTGACGCTTCGGTATAACCTTGTCTACTAATTGCTGTGGGACCGTTGGTACCCCTCGCGTCCCGTCTGATTCCGATGGTTATGTCGGAACTCATCCGTTAACAGAATTACCGAAGGTGTCGGGTGTACGTTATTTACCACTTGGCTCGCCGAAACCTCGAGCTGGTGGTCGTGTTAAGATGTTCACGTTTACGGGGCTTTTAACCTCGCGTTTGGGATCGGAACGACAGGTCAGTGGACCTCCCACCTGATTTTAATCAGAGATTTACTTGTTCGTTACTCCAGTCGGACCAATTATGACTGGACAAGTGATAGTCATTCTGTATAATCTGTGTTCTCGACACTGACGTGTCTCGGTCGTAGATATATGATCATATTAAGAGGGGCCGGTTCGCTATCTCGTTCATGGGGATGGGGTTTGTTCTCATCCTCTTCATGTTCAGAGAACGGTCCCTGGGACTTCGACTCCTGAAGAGGAAGAAAAAAGCGCCGGAGGAGAAAACCTCAAAGGAGAGACCATCCCTTACCCCCCCCCCCCACCCGGCCTAACGCCTCTGACCGAACCCAGAAATGATGCTAACGCTAATGCGAGCGGTTCAAGTGGCTGGCTTTGGAACCGCGGGGGATCCCAACTTAAATGGGCAGAAGGACGTTTACGACGTCGACTAGGCTGACCCATGGTCAATGCCCAAATTTTCACAGTTTCACCAGCCGGCAAATGCCATCCCTCCAGATATTCTCACGATTGCAACTCCTTTTTGGCTCAAGACTCTTATGTTGTAAGTCCCTGACGGCGATGTCAACTTGCGGCGGTTTCGTTTCGGTCCCCTGTCTGCCGTTTAGTCTTGATGGATGTCATCTAACCAGAAATGATCTTTAGGGACCTGGGTTGGGATCGCCGCGTTGAACCGTGTTCTGACTATGCAGATCGACCGCCCACAGGTTTGTTGTACCATCATCCATCGCTTGTTCAAATCAGCGCCCACCTAGTGACCAGCTTCCTCTTAAAGCTGATCGACGATCCATTTGTATAAGCGTACTCCAACCTCCACTGTGTCAACATGACATCTTCCTCGACTTCTGCACCCCGGGAAGGTCCTCGGTCACGGCAGGAGACTGGCAATCAGACCTGAAAAAGCGATGTCCTAATCTGAGGCTAAACTCTAGAAATTCTCGAGACTCCCAGGCCCTGACCTTCGTGTTGCCACCTACGACACGGCGCAAACACCATTCGGTCGACCCTTGCTTTCACGGCGGTCTGAACCCAGTTCTACAGCGACGAGATGAGGGACATCAGCGTTTCACAAGGATACCTGTACGCTACGATCATGGAGGGAATACTATACGGTATATTCCCAGATTTCGGTCACCACCAGACTGGACTGATGCAGGACATGGACAGGATTCAACATCGCGTTGTCCATCGTCTATGCCTTCGTTTTCGATAACAAGGGGCAGTTCACGAACAACGTAGTGAAGTATTCTGTGTACTCGATGTTCATCCTTTCGACGGCCCATTTGGTAGGTCGTACTTTATGTTCACATTCACCGATTCATGCAATCTCCGGTTGTTCTAACTTCGTGAGAAACAGGGAGGTGCTATTCGGTAAGCGCGTTCTGCCCCAAGCCTCCCTAGTGGAACTTACGCAGTTCGTTCAGCTCACTCGAGGAAGGGTTTTTCACGCATTCTGGGCCCTCGGACTTCTACTTCAACAACAAAGCTCTTCCTCTCAATCTGGTCAATAAGTCACTATACGGGGCGACCATGGTCGTCGGCGATGCTCTAATGGTGCTGTTTTCCTCAACGCTCTCTCTGAGTGTACATTGATTCAACCCCCCACCAAACAGATTTACAGAGTCTGGCTCATTTACGGCAAGAGCTGGAAGGTCGTCATCTTTCCTATGTTTACCCTCCTCGGCACGCTAGTCTGCACGATCTTCATCGTCTGGGAACTCTCACAACTCAAACCTGGCCAAACGGTATTCCAAAAGACCGTATCTACGACAGTTCCGGCCGCGTTCGCTCTACCCTTCGCAACAAACATCGTGATCACCTTTCTCATCGTGTTTCGAATCAAGCAAGCCCAAGATGCCATTGCGCGGTTATCTGCTTCAGGCGTTGGCGTTGGGACTGCAGATAAGATGTATAAGAGGGTGGTTTGGGGCGTTATAGAGTCGTGTGCGATTTATCCGGTTTTCTTGTTGTTATCTGTTGTGCTGTATTTCTTGAAGACTAACGCGTTGGCGTTGATTACTGGTCCCATGACCCAAGGTATGTCCCTTAACACGAAGACCCCATATGACAGTGGGACAATCACCTAACACTCTTTCTTAGTGGTCGCAATCGTTCCAACTCTCATGTGGCTCCAAGTCATACTCGGTCGTAGTCAATACGATCAAGCAGCCCAAGCTGCGGGTTTCACAACCGAAACCATCGTACGCACTCACATCTCATTCAGGGGCATGGAGTTCCAAACTGGAATGCGGCAGGATGGGAGTGGGGTGTCAGGCGGGATTACGATGTCTGAAGTGAGAGGAGAGAGCGACTTGGAGTCTCGGTCTGTGATCGGTATTAAGTAGTAAGTTGCTAACGCCGAAACTTTCTCCGAGCTGGTTCAGTCTATAGTGTGGTTGTAAAGGCGTTCCTCTAGGTAACTGTAATAAAGCACAATGTTGTCTGTAATCCAATGTTCTGTGGTAAGACCCAGAAAGGCATCCTATATGTGAATAAAAGAACGCCCAACGACCGAAGGCTACTCCCTCGTGTGGATGATAACACGAATATCGCCCTTAGGATGCATAAGACCCACACCCATCCTCTCCTCCAAGAAAACTGGCCGTTCGGTTGACTTGGGGTCTACTTCAATTGTGTACTTCATCAAAAGGAGGGCAAGCAGAGCCTTCAGCTCCTTCTGAGCGAAGTGCCTTCACGAAAACAACGAAGAGAGGTCAGTGGCACAGAAATGCAGAGTACATTCAAGAAATTTCATCTTTACCTTCCCTCGCACATCGAAACTCCACCTCCAAATGGCATAGTATGGTTCGTCACCGGTTTCCCGTTCTTCGTAAACTTCCTATGGGTCATGTATCTCGTCGGGATATACTCGTTCGGCTGCTCGTGGATTTCTGGGTCTAAATGCACAGTCCTGATCGAACACACAACCTCGTCTCCCCGGTTGAACGTGTATCCACCCAACTCAGTCGTGTCCATGACGGTCCTGATCGACATGACGGAGGTAGTAAAACGAAGAGTTTCCTGAATCGTCGAGTTCAGCAATGGAAGGTCGGTTTGGTTGATAAAGTCCACGACGTTCTGATGAGAGTCGAGAGGAAGAGTTGGGTTAGCGGTGTTCCAACTAATCACAGCCTCGTCAACCTCTGTGACCAGTGGTTCGAGGCCGTCAGGTCGTTGGAGGTTGAGTGCGATGATCCAGTAGGGAGCGAGTGGAGCGTTCGTCTGAAGTGCCCATAGGAAAGTGACAATGAGTCTAGCAACATCTCTAGTGTTCTGTCCGACGGACCGTCAAAACGCGAAGGAACCCTCTGTATGGAAGGATGACTTACAAACCCACTCTCTTTCGTGAGCCTCTCGTACTCCTTGATCAAGTCGAAAGCGTCATCCAGCGCGTGAGGTTTCGAGAGGTACTTCTCTTCGATGATCGTAACCAATCTATCGAGAGCATTAACAGGACCCCTCATAAATATCTTCGGAACGCCCGCCAAGAGCAGGTGGAAGTTATCGTCAAACGATTTGAACGGTTCGAGAAATTCGTTGACGGGAAAATCCTTGCCGAAAAACGCATGTCCGGAGGCATCGAAAGTCAGAGGGACGATGAAATCCCTTAAAGCGATGTTCAGTCCGTCGTACTGGTTTGCTCGTTCTTTGAGGTCCTGATAGATTAAAGCGATGCACTTGTCGACGATTGGTTGCACATGTTTTTGGGAGAGAAGCTTGTGGTTGAGGGGGAACAAGGTTTCTTGCATAAACGGGGCGTGCGCGAGGCTGTAAACCAGGGTGTATGCATCTCAGCGGCCGGGAAAATGGTAAAGATAGGAAAAGTTACGAACTTTTCACTTATCATGAAGACCTCTGCACCCACATTCTCGCGTATTTGAGGGAAATCGTATTTCTGAGATGAGGACCGAGGATGTCAACGCGTCGGATGGGTCGAGAGAAAGGGCTAATTCCACACCTGAGGGTTCTTGTACACTTCTGCAATCAACTGGTAAAAGTTAACCAATCAACGCACTTCACGTAAAGATACTTTCGGTCTCCCTCACCTGTGGCGAAGTGATGTAGGTAATAGTTCGTCCAAAGGCCTTAACAGTGAAGATATCGCCGTACTTGGCACTGAAAAAAACGGAGGGGGGGTTCGTCTCCAGCCTCCAAACACGTAAAGGGCTATTCCACGCACATAGCTCGCTTGAAAAACGCGTCAGGGCTCTTTCCAAGGTCGATAGCAGATCCAACCCAGGGAACAGCATAATAAACCACCGGTGGCCGCCTGGTGATTTGCTTTTTCTTGTACACCGCTCGGGCGGTAACAAGCAATAGAACACTGGCTAAGATCACCTTAGGTTCCTTCCATGATTCTAAGTCCATTTCTAGAGATGTCAGCGAGGTGCCGGGAAGGCTCAAGCCAGCGAAACGTATTGGCGCTTACGGCGGACGCATTTGGGACAGCGTCAGATGAGCGCCTGCCGGTGGTAAGATTGGACAGAGTCCGGGTGACAAAAGAGGACTGCGTTCAATGGCCAATATAGATAGCGGAGCCGTAACTTCAGTACAGGGGTAACAGTAAAGTACAACCAGGGAGCGTATACAGTGCGACGAGCAAAGAAAAAGAGTCGGTGGTACACTGGAAGGCGGGGATTCAATAACCTTCGACCGCAAACTCACATTCACCTATTGAAGAGGCAAGTGATCATGTAAGGTCGATAATATCGTCAGCGGAAGAGACAAGCTCCCGCTTCACGGATTTCTTTGCCTTTTTCCTTGCGATCCGACCCTGAATTCGTTTGAGTTCGTCCTAGATTTGAAACTTGTCAGAAATCTGAATGGCGCGGGACGTTGTGCGTGTTACCTGTAAAGCGTCAAGATCGTCGTCGTCAGAGACGATTTCGACCACATCGTCGTTCCCATTCTCTCCTCTTTCTCGCTTGACCCCTTTTCCTTTGTCTTCCTTACCTTCCACTTTCACGGGAGGGCCAGGCAGGTTGTCTGGGGGAGGAGATGGACTAGAGGATAGGGGAATAATTCCTTGCGCTTGGAGTATGTCTATAACACGGGGCCTGATCCAGAGCCGGCGCACTCATCATAACAGGTGTCGTACCTCGTTTCCGATAAAGAAAACGGAAGGTCAGCCAGGGGGTGTGGTCGATATAACTAACCATGACAACATTCTGAGGGCTGTAAGTGCCTTCTCCAAGCCTAGATGGCTGAATTAACTATATTCAGCTCAGAAACCGGTAAACCTACACAATACGGTGTGATCCGGCCTTTTTGGACCTCTCGTGGATCGGCCTAGTACTTGGTGCAGTACCATTAACAGTAGTAATTCCGGGACCGGTCTTGGTACTTCTTCTGATTTCCACCTCGATAGTTCCTATATGTTCGTTATTTGGGTCGTCCCTGGCCGCGACATCATCATCGTCTATTTCGTGGGTCAAATGGGTCGCTATAGGGACTAGGCTGTTGGCTAACCTGTGGTAGTTATGGGAGCAAAGATGTAGGGCCGGACGATGTCACCCACATACACCCCGACAGATCTCAATTTCTTCATGGAATCGCCCCAGAGGTTTTCTACTTGTTGTCCGTCCATCTTAACCTTAATCGATCGACCGTAATGGCCAAATGGAATGGTCTGTTCGAGGTAATGGGAACCGTCATCGTCAAAATGTAGAACGAATTTCTTGTGGGCACATCTTATCAGCGGGGATTTGGATTACTTAGGAGGTTTGGAGTGGCGCGGCACTCACCTTTCCTTCCTCACTACAAACGTAACACGAGATGATATTGTCTTTGACCTCGACGGCGTATTCCTCGAGGGGTATGCCGTCCGATTCGATCCATGCGCCGTAGCCGCGTAAACGGAGGACCATATGGTTGGTGGCTATTACTCAGTAAAGGTGAGCGCTACAGTGATCGTGACGCGCCGAGGGCTTGTATCAGGAAGAAAGACGCCGAACGGAAACGGACATCTCTCTCCGGATCCCCACAGCGACCTGTCCGAGATTCTCCTTTCTCTTCGACGGTAATGAGTTCCTGGACGCTGAGTGACGTCCTCGGCTACATCTCCATTTGCTGCTGGCTCGGTGCCCAGTTTCCGTCAGTCAAATACTTCGACCGTTGTGTTGTGTTCGTGACGTTCGTTCGACTTTAGCTGACGACACCTTCCATCTATATCAATAGTCAGCTCGTCGAAAATGCGCGCAGGAAATCAGTCGAGGGTCTTTCTCTCCCATTTTTAGCCAATTGGTTCCTGGGTGCGTGTCGTTCAAATCGGTCGGGGTCGGGCACAGATTGAATCATGGACCGGGATGCAGGTGATTTTACGAATCTCTTGGGGTGTATTCTCACACATCAACTGCCGTTTCAAGTGAGATGCCTTTGCTCATACGGCCACCTTGCACTGAACTTCAGGCTGTCTATTCCAGACTTATCTCGCGACGTATTTCGTCTTCGTCGATTTCAGCATACTGAGTCAATATTATTACTACCGGAAACCACCCCCACCAGCTACACCTTATCTCCGGGCGCGCTCCATGTCACTGGGCGGAAGGATATCTGAGGATAGAGGCCATTACCGAAGCCTCTCCATAGCAGCTGCGAATGTCGCCGCCACCGCAGCAATCGCCGCTACCCATCAAGAAGTCCAAAGTCCCCATGTACTTCACAGACTCTCTCGAAGGAGTGTCGACGAAACCTCCGAGCCCATCCGGTCACTTGTCGAGATGACCGATGATGAGGAGTATGACGAGGAGGTCCTCGCGAGGCTTGCTGACAGCATTCAATCCGAGGGCGGAAGATCAAGGAAGCACGTATCTTGGAGTACAATCTCACGAGGGCGCCGCTCCGGGAGTCTCGGCCCGATAACTCAACAGGCTCTTCCCTCCCGCCGTTCTGCTCGGCCCTCCCTCCAGATGACAGACTCACGAGAAGTGGAATCTGACCTACGAGGACGACCGCAACAGCGAGGAGTTGACACAGGGGATGGTTGGAGAGGATCTGAAAGCTCCGTCACCCCAACCTCTGCGCGGCCATCTAGGTCTCGGGCTAGTAAACGGAGCGCCAGCCTCGTTTTCCTCGGTTTCTGGGCTCTCTTTGGGGTCGGGACGTTAGTTGGGAGCCGTCGTCATCTTCCATTATCCTCGTCTGTATCCGTCGGGCGAGTCCTTACTCCTGTAGACGATCAAACCCCACGCGCCCTTGATCCGTCAAAGGTGATCCAATATGATGAACCTGAGGACTTCAGTTGGGCAGCGATTCCGGCGGACGCTGGCAGTACTGACCATCAGGATTTGCCACCGCCAGAGGAGAGCCCGCCCCTTGAGCGAATAATTGGACGGATGTCTGCGTGGGCCTGTACAACATTGTACCTCACCTCTCGTTTACCCCAGATTTGGAAGAATGTGAGTACGATGATATCCGCGATATCGCCTCTACCCTAACATACAACCCCAGTTCGTTAGGAAGTCCGTCGAGGGCCTTTCTATGTACCTCTTCATCTTCGCCTTTCTTGGGAACACATTCTATGTCTCATCAATTCTCACATCTCCGAAACTGGACGTTTCTGGACCCGAGGCTTCAGCATATATCCAAGAGAGTCTTCCGTGAGTATCCAATACCCCAGACCCTTCGCGACTACGCATCTGACTTGACTCCTCACAAGTTATATTATGGGGAGTGCTGGAACCCTTATGTTCGACGTCACGATCGTCTCCCAATCCTTCCTCTACCGAAAATCGGCTGACAAGGAGAAGGCTGGCCGAGGCAGATCTCGCGTCAGTCAAGGGGCATCTGCAGAGGAAGAAGGTTTATTGAGTGCAGGTGCTACTGGAGCTAACGAAGGCGTTTCTCAACATCGCAGGAGGACAGTAGGCGATACGGATGATAATGTCTAACACCCACGAAGGCCACGAATTGCAAATTACCCGCATTCTCGTTGTCATGCAAGTTTACGTGCTTATTTGTCTCCCTCTATTCCCCAGGAATTCCTTGGGTGACGAGGTGCTTTTTCGTTCTCTAGCATTTGTGACTTGGCGTAGTCGCTGGTTTGTAAAGTAACTTATTCCCCTGTTTCATAGCATATCTCTTCCTTTCATCGGCCTAGTAGTTACGGTCTGTCTCCAGGCCCAGCCTCCTTTGCGAGTCGTGTGTATACCTGTCTGTAGAGTAGAAACTCATCGGCATCTTTGGCCGGTCCTCGGATCAGCTGCTCAGAAGTGCGCCACGCGTTGATCGGGAATCATCCGGAGACAACCAACTTTCGATTTCCTTCAGATGTAACACCGCTTGGCAAGGACTCTCTCCCACGACCCTCGCTCGTCTTTACGTACACAACTCCACCCGTCTCGCAGCCATGGATAACGAACTGAGAAAGACTTTGCTGAAAGCACCGAGTACCTCTGCGTCTGCTGCATTCGTAAGTCCTCTTGATTTATGATACGGGGGAATGCGCGATTAACGCCAAGTTACTACTCCACTTCACCCGACTCTATGTTCATCGACCCTCAAATTCAAACGTATGGAATTGCGAACTCTCGTGCGGCTACTATGCCTGGGTGGTAAACAGCGAGCAATCGTGTTAGATTTTCTATGTCACAGTTCTTACACGAACACGGCTCGGGCGTTCAGTCGAGAGTGTACGGTGAGGAACGTGAATGTAGATCCTGATGGGGATGAAATTATGAGTGGGGATGGAAAGGACGAATTGGCGAGTGGGGAGGATACCGAGTTGATTCTCTCGGAAGATACCTTGAAGCAGATAGAGTTGAGGAAGGGTGAGTCTCCCTTGATTCCCGAAGCTTTCGCATTGATCATACATTACCTACGTTGTCAGAAATTCGCCAGAAGATTCTGTCCGGGAGAGTAGACGAGGCTGTGGACCTCCTTCATGCCCATTTTCCGACCGTCCTGACGAGGTCTTCTCTCGACACGGAAATGGACGACGACTCTTACTTCTTTCCAAACCAAAAACGAAGGAAAGTCGACCCTCACGCTCCGTCTATACCCAGCCCATCTACGATCCAATTCCTTAGGTCAACAACCGTCGATCCTCTCCACCTCAATCTTAACTTGCGAATCCTCGCCTTTACCGAAGCGTGCAGAACAATCCCGCTTCCTTACCCTCCGCCATCCGTTGTACCTTCCTTGGCTGGGTCCCCTTCTCTCCCCGACGTCAGAACCGGTATCGACGACGGAGGTGGGCCCGTCCCAACCCCGGGCTTGATCCCGGATGAGTCAACAGACCCGATCGCGCATCAACAGCACCTTATCAACCTTATCACGCGGATACAGAAATTGTACGTCCTTGCGAATACCCTCCCGAAGGAGAGTGATCGGAAGACGTATGCGGAGGAGTTGGACCAGGTTGGCGGGCTTTTGGCGTACAAGATCCCTGAGAAGAGTCCTATGACTAGGTACCTCAGTCAGGGACGTCGAGAGGCTGTTGCTGACCAGATTAACGCTGCTGTCCTCTGTAAGTCAACGGCTTCATTAGGTGAAAATGCAGTGGCCCTCTAACAAAACCTCGGTAGACCAGACACAACATTCCGCCGTGTCTAAGCTCGAACTTCAAGTTCGGTACACCGCTACGTTGTGGGGATGGATGCACGATATGAGGTACGAATTACCTCCGCAGAGGAAGTGGCCACATGGTGTGCATCCTCCCGGGAACGCGAGCGCGGTTACGACCCCAACTATGGAGAAGTTGGCTATACAAGGGGATCACGCTGTTGAACAGAAAGAGGTAGGTTCGAGGCCTGGTGCGAGAAGAAACAGGCACTAAACTGGTTACCCACCTAGATCGTCCCACCTTTTGATTTGGAGGAGTTCTTAGAGACCAAGTCACAATGATCGCTTTTGGAGAGCCTCACACGTAGCGTATGCCATTCGTCATTAACAAACCGACTCTCAGTCGCGCGGCGGAAGGAAGACAGATTATTGATCCTTGTGGATTATGGCCATTCACAGAGCTCGTGGTCGGTCCAGTTCTCCGCACCAGATTTATTTCGACCTGCAGTTCTCTCTCTTTTCACTTTCTCTGCCTGCGTATTGATCATTATTTAACACGTAGAAGCATGTACAGAGCAACGTCGCCAGGAAACCCATGTAGCGTATGTTCAGTCATTAGGGGTTCGGTATAGGTTTTAGGTACATGATAACGATACAAAAGATGTGTTTTAATTAGAGGCTCAAGGTTCATTGACATACAAACTCTCACCACCTTCGAGAAGCCCGGCACACTTCGTCGCAATGGACATGAATTAACAGCGTGATGGGTATCCAAGGATTATCTGGACGTCCGTCCATCGATTTTGATTCACTCGTTCCAGTGTGTCCTGGTATACTGAACAACCCCGCAGCCCCAAAACATCAAGGTCACCCCACCTATCCCAGTCGACCACCCCAAGGATCGCACGCGATCGATCTGGGTCCTTGAGCCACGAGTTGAAGGAAAGGTCCAAGACCATGATCAAAGGGCATAGCGAGGTTAGAAGAAATATTGCAAGCGGGGTGGAGATGTTGACCAGGGCGAGCCGTGTAAGTGAACGAGGGAAGGTGAGGAGGATCTGGAATGACAGGTCGGTGGAGACGAGAGCGAGGGTTTGGAGTTCGAATGAGTCTACGAAAGGATCCTCGGCTTCCCAGTCTCGACAATCGTCGGCCGGGATTTGACGGTCTGGAGGTTTTAAAGCGACTGCATCCTTGGGGAGGCCGGCATCTGGTCCAACTACGATGAGCTCTCCGTTGATATGACCCGATTCTCCCACGAGAGCGTGTAGCCTTGGATTAGAAAGTGGTGCATGAATGGCCGTGTACCGTTGTAGGGCGTATCGCAAATGGAGCGGTAGGAAAGGGAGCAGAACTTGTTCAAAATCCTCGAGCTCGGAAAACGTATCGAGGAGAACTCTCATGCAGAGCTCGGTCAAAGAAGGTACGAGTATGTGGTTGGTAGGAAGTCCATTCAGAACGAGCGAGAGCGCATTTGCACGCCATTCCGGAGTTTCTTTGTCTTGAATCTCCTTTGGAACGGTTCGCCAACTTTTGGGAACGGGTCCGGCGGTGTTTGGTGCCCCGTTAGACGTCCTCGACGTTCGGTCCTCTGAGTCGGATGACGGGGGGAGATACGGAGGGAGGGATTTCGTCGGGATACGAACGCGATGTCGTACTTTATTCTTCCTCACGTTCTGGTTATGGCGGAATTGTTCTCCTCTAACACAAACCATCAGCACTTCAGCATGGAGGACTGTTTCATCCTGAAGACACGTTACTCACCTCGCTCTGTGGAGTAGCTCGTTGACGGATTTTTCCATCTTCTTAGCCGACATCCTTCGGATCTCCAGAGATTTATGTTTTGTGGTGTGGATTTCATGGCAGTGGCCAGGTAGAATCACCCATAGTCATCCGAGTTATCGCACGGATGATAGGGTCGTGATCGGTACCGTCCCATTCAGGCTGACCGCAACCATCCACTCTGCAAACATACAGGAGAGACCGCTACCCATCTACCGGTTGTCCACCGAGCCCTGGATACCCTTTGTTCATGTACAGGGTGAAAGTGGCAATGTCATGCCAACACAGCGTTCTCGCGGGCGTTGGCCTTCGAGTTACAGGAGCCTCGGTGTCTCCTGGATCCACGATTGAGAACCGGCGAGACAAGACGTACCGTCCTCTTGGAGCTCTCACCTCTCCTGCACCATTGTCCCTTTGCATCGATTCCGACAATATGACAGATTTGGAAGAGATCCCGGTGGAACGGTGAGTTCTTCCACTGGTTAGTTTCCTCGCTGAACACTTCGATCCTGGATCCAGGAAACGCCGAGGTCCCGGGGACTTGAACGACGCTAACGAGAACGCTACACCGAGGTACCGTCATTCCCTATATCGGTGGTGTCCTGTATGTCTGACGCCTGATCTAGTTAGGGTCTTGCACGAGAGTGGAGGAGCGGAGGAAATGCAGTGCTAGGCGAGCAACCGGTTGGTGGGTAGCACCCGGCCTCACGTCTCCCTTGATCCATATTGAAATATCTTCCGCAGCCCGAGAAGAGTCGTACGGTCGATCCAGGAGGACCACCGTGCTAGATTCTACGAACACTACCGTAAGGAGGCCGAAGAATACGGCCAGGAATTTATGAAGAAACACGAAGAAGACCTGAACACAACCCTAATATTCGTACGTCTGGAGGGAGATGCTACGGACAACCGCTGGCGTGAACGACGGGCCGGTTTGTTCTTCGCCGTGGTCTCTGCATTCATCGTCCAAGTCCAGTCTCAGCTTCGGCCGGACCCAAACGAAGAGATCGCCGCTCTCCTTCGTGTCCTCATCCATAAGATCGACAATACCACCTTTGGCGGTGATATTCCCGCTTTGCCACAGTGGACCGGCCCTCCGCGAACGATCATCCACGTTCAAGGCATTCTGTACGCCAGCCTTACTGCCTCCTCTCCGCTTTTCTGGCGATGCTCGGAAAGCAATGGTTGAACCAATATGCTTCGATCGACATGCGAGGATCGGCCGTCGAGCGCAGCCAGAACCGACAACGGAAGCTGGACGGTATCGTTGTGTGGTATTTCGACCATGTGATGGAATCGTTGCCGCTGATGTTGCAAGTCGCGTTGTTGCTGCTGGGATGCGCCCTCTCCCGATACCTATAGGAGATCGACACCACCGTTGCATCCGCTGTCCTTGGTGTGACTTCGTTCGGTGATCCATTCTACTTTTTCATCGTCTTTGTGGGGGCAACTTCCGACAGTTACCCATACCAAACCTCTGCCGCAAATACCATTCCCCATGTCCTTGGTGTCATTCGCCGCGCCCCCGGTCTGCTTCCCTCCGCTCATACTCTCTTTGTCGAACATCCAATGCTCTATAATCGATTTTTCAACTACTGGCGTACACAAACTGGAGTTCGCTAGCAGAACTTATCGTGACGGCCCTCACGTACCCCCTTGCGCTACCCGTTGGGTTTACCATCGATGCCCTCCGTCTCGGACGAGCGATGCTCCGGACTTTGGTTGTCTCCGCTCGTAGGGCTCATGTCTGGTTGTTCGGCACATCCCCTGTACAAGACTAGGTGTTCTACGACCAAGCAACAAAATTGGACCTCCACTGCATTTCGTGGATGCTACAAACATCGTTGGATAAAACCATCAATGTGTCACCTCTCGGATTCCCCGAAACAACCCTCGCACTCTCCGGTCTCAGCTCCTCAATCACTTCCGCAGTGGTTGTGGACTGTTCCAACATACTCAGCGGTTGCTCCGTTACCGGTGGCGGCGAGAGGGTAACGGTGACCCGCGGTTCAGAGCACCTCACGGGAATATCCGTCGTGTGTTTCCTCCGCACCTTTTCTTGCCCGTTGAGCACGGAGCCAACACCCACCGTTATCCGAGATGCACGCCAACGCTACAATAGGGTATTCCCACGCCGTGCCGACTTTGAGGACATCCCGTTTCACTTCAGCATGAGTGCATTCACCACTTGGTCACCCATCCGCGGGGGCAGTGGTCTCCTGCCTGGAGGAACTACGATCCCCTCACTGATGAGCTGGTACCGCTTTCATGAACTCTCGCCCGGGCAGCAAAGTTCAAGTACCACCAAGTGCGCGACTCGAACAGCTTTTCGCTTTGGTAGTTCGGGAATACGAAACCATTGGCCCCGACGGTCTTCATACGGATAGATCTAAGGAAAAGGCCACGATTGCGTTCCTACCATACGCGACTCGTCGGGAAGAAAGTGGCATAGGTAAGCCGCCAAACACATCCTTCTGCGCTGCTTGATTCTTACAACCTTCTCGCTAATCTCACACTGGATTTCCGAACTGGCCACCCAATTCTTGGAAGCAGCCCTTCCCATCTCATTGGAATACGTAACCTTGGACGTGATCCGATACGGGCGCCGGTTCTTGCGGTACGCAAATAATATCGGCACCGTGATGCGACTCTGAGTGGCAGTAGCCTCAGCGCTTCCATATACGGACGATGTCGGTCGGAGCGTAGTCGACGCGCTTTTGCAAATGGCACGCAGCAATGAGCTATTGCCACATGTACCTGTGATCGCTTGGGACTTGCTGAAGAATCGCCCTGTTTTCCATGACAGCTGCTGGGGGCTCAAGTGGCGAGCTCGGTACAGAGCGGCTGAAATGGTCCAAGAGTTCCGGGATATCGGGCTCATCGCGTCATACCTGTTCGTTGTCTGGTCTGAGTGGGCTGATTTAGATGAGACGAATTGTTCGACGATGATGGCCCTGATCAGGGAGGAGCCCTGTGGGATTGAGGTGGTAGGATATCGAGCTGATCCGATCCAGCGACTAGACTATGTCCTGTCACAGTTAGACCCAGGGTCCAGCAAAAAGCAGCAGCACGAAGGATTCAGGACGGCACTGCTGGAGGTGGGATGAAGAAGCGAGAAGGCCCTGACTGGTATGTCACACAGGCTCGTTGTGTTTTTTGTCTACTGACTTGCATGCGCATATGCAAGATGTCACTCTACCTTCATGTGTGGGCTTTCTCTTCCGTGCCCGTAGTTACGTATGGACCGCCTGGTTCTCGCGTTTATTGGATAGACGAAGCTGTTGATAATCTAATCGTTATTTTTTGTTACCGACTACAAACTATAACAACCAGTTGTAATGAGATTAGAAGAAAGATAAGTTGCCCAAAAAGGGAACCCGGACCTCTAAATTGATTGCTTGGCGGAGTGAACTGGTCGATCTCCGCTATGTCAATTATTGAATCAGGTATGCGAGGATACATTTAGCCGTTTCGTTTTTCCCCAGGGCAACCCAAACGAGAGGCAGAATGGCAACACAGAAGGCCGAGCAATCACGCACACCTCAAGTACCTCGAATACGAATACAATCCTCTTCCCTATTCAATGCACGAGGCGTGTCCCGACAAAATGGCCGCTCATCTCTATTAGAATTCGGGTTCTTCCTCCCAGCCTGTACCGCACCATTTTCTCGCAGCTACCTCGAGTTTCGACCACGGATACAAACTTCCAGGACAGTGCTCACTCATCACTGAATGCAGCTATGGAGGCCACGAGTGTTGCGAAGGAAACGACTGGTATCGCACCAATTAAGGCTGCATTTGGCTCCGTCAGTGCCCTCCGGACGATGATTAGGGTACGTTTCCTCCTATTCTGCGACGATGAGTCTCCGGTTCACATCTATTAAGGACCCGACGATCAACAAACAGGATTACATCGAGCTTGGGTCGTCCTGTACCGATATCTGCGAAGCCCTTGAGCGGGGGATGAACGGGAGACGGTCGGATGAGCTCAGTAGGCCAGTGCTCGAAGCAATTGAACAGTTGACTACGTGAGTCGAGCCTGCGATCCATACACCGGGCGATTCGCTTTCTGAACTCTCATCCGCAGGACTGTGGCCTCAATCCAGAAGAAGATCGTCAAGCAGGGCAAACGAAACACACTCTCTCAACGCTTCCACGCGAAGAAAGATAGAGAGACGATTGCCACCTGGAGAGTACACCTCAATAGGATCCTCCACGTCTTCAACGTACGTTCAGTCAGCTCCATTCGGTAATCACTAAGAACCCTCCGTTCAGACCGAGCTTGTAATCGATACCCGGATGATGGTTGCGGATATCCATCGTAACGTGTTGACAGGTCAGGCAGGTATTGAGGGTCAACATCACTCCGTAAGTGCGATTTCCTATCCATCAGCAACAGAATGCAGAATACTCAACATCCCCTAGACTCAACCCAGGTCAGCTATCTCGAATATCACTGTGGGGTACAGTCTCACTTTTACACAGCTTCCCCCCTGGAGAGCCGCCTCCCCTGCCGCCGGGGGCCTGCCTCGGACGTGACGAACTAATCGAGGAGATCGTTGACCTTGCGGGAAGCCTGACGTCCATCGCTCTCATCGGTGCCGGCGGAATTGGCAAGACGTCCATCGCCCTGACCGCCCTCCATCGCGATCTCATCAAGAAACGGTTTGGCGATAACCGGCGATTCATCCGTTGTGATCAGTTCCCCGCTTCACGTGCCAATTTCCTTAGCCGACTCTCCAAGGTCATCGGTGCAGGCATCGAAAACCCTGAGGATTTGACTCCTTTGCGGCCGTTCCTGTCCTCAAGGGAGATGATCCTGGTTCTTGATAATGCCGAATCAATTCTGGATCCGCAGGGGACAGACGCCCAGGAGATATATACGGTGGTGGAGGAGCTGAGTCGGTTCAGCAATATTTGCCTTGGCATCACCTCCCGGATCCGCATTGTCCCCCCACGCTGCAAACATCTGATTATCCCCACATTATCGATGAAGTCAGCATGCGACATCTTCTATGGCATTTACGATAACGGCGGACGGTCTGACATCATCAGCGACCTTGTGGGGCGATTAGACTTCCACGCGCTTTCGATCACACTGCTCGCTACCGTCGCATTGCGCAACATGTGGGATTACAAGCGATTGGCCAGGGAATGGGATGCGCACCACACACAGGTACTTCGGACAGACTACAACGAGAGCCTGGCGACAACGATCGAACTTTCGCTCGCTTCACCGACGTTCCGCGAACTCGGCCCCGACGCCCGCGATCTACTTGGTGTGATCGCCTTCTTCCCTCAAGGCGTCGACGAGAACCTGGACTGGTTGTTTCCCACCATCTCCGACAGTAAGAGGATCTTCGACAAATTCTGTGTTCTTTCCCTGACATACCGAAGCAACGGCTTCATCACGATGTTGGCCCCACTCCGAGACTACCTTTCCCCCAAAAGCCCGGAATTCTCCCCACTCCTCCACATGACCAAGAACCGTTACTTCCACAAATTGTCGGCTGGCGTTGATCCTGGCGGGCCTGGGTTCGAAGAGGCGCGGTGGATCACGACGGAGGATGTGAACGTCGAGCACCTGCTGGACGTCTTCACATCTGTTGGCGCGAACTCGGATGAAGTCTGGCTATCCTGTGGTCGTTTCATGAGGCACCTCTATTGGCACAAAAAGCGGGTGGTTGTGCTAGGGCCAAAGATCGAAGGACTCCCAGATGACCATCCCTCCAAGCCAGAATGCTTGTTCCGGCTCTCGCAATTGTTTGAGTCGGTCGGAAATTATGCAGAATTCAAACGACTCCTCATTCACACCTTGAAGCTGTGGAGGGAGCGGGGGGATGACATTTGGGTTGCTGAAACGTTGAGGTTCCTATCCGATGCAAACCGGCAGTTGGGCCTCTACAAGGAAGGGATATCGCAGGCAGGAGAAGCGTTGGAAATTTACGAACGG